>VZTV01085547.1:15007-34333 GCA_013400875.1 Anhinga rufa | reverse complement strand
GCAACAGGCATGAACTGAAACACAGGAGGCTTGGACTGGACATCAGGAAAGGCTTTTTCACTGTGAGGGTGACCAAGCACTGGCACAGGTTGCCCTGAGAGGTTGTGGAGTCTCCATCCTCAGAGATACTCAAAAGTTGTCTGGACGTGGACCTGGGCAACTGGGTCTAGGTGTCCCTGCCTGAGCAGGGGGTTGGACAAGATGACCTCCAGACTTCCTTCCTGCCTCAGCCATTCTGCACGTGACAAAGGACTCTAACACTCTGGATATGCTAATGAAGGATTATGCATGAGATATTTGCATATTGATGTGGAAGAAAAAACACACAAAAAAATAATGACTATTATTCATCTATTCATATCACATATGAAACACAGCAGAAGGACAGTAAGGCGGTTAAAGTAAGCACTCAAGAGTCATAAAATGGTAGAATTAACATTAATTGTCCAAACTTTTTTTTTTAGTGTATGTATATTATGGGGTTGGTTATTAAATGACATCATACGATTTCTTCCCTGCTCCATCTGGGACTTTATGTATGAACATTGCATTGGAGTATTTTGCTCCCACTTGTAAAATCTGCTGGTAAAATTTGGAACAAGGAAATGTTTTCAATGAACAATTATAAATATATAGCTCAGAATACAAGAAGTTGTAGAATTGGTCTTATAAACAGAATAAATATAACCTCTTTACATGCTATAGCACTTGTTCACTTTTTATTACCTTGTCATTTTTTTTTTCTTTTCAGCTTCATCTTCCAAAGTAGCCAGAGAAGTAGGTTCTGTCTGTTTTCCACTAGAAGCATTAGGTTTTCCCTTGCACTTGCTAGAAGCTGGGTATAGTTCACTCTGAATGGCTAGATTTGCTCTTCGGTGAAGGAACTGATATTTCAACCTGATATTGTAAAATAAAACTCAAGGTTAAAACACATACTTGGGAAAATAAATGTTATCCACATCATAAAGAACTGAAAGAGGGAAGAGAGGACACGGTTTTTTCCCTTCCTTTTAAATTTTCCTCTAAAAAGCAACAAGATAAACCAAACCAAACACATTAAACCCAAAGAGTGGAAAGAAAAATCACTATCTTGTTTGATTAGCAATAAAACAATTATTTTTAAAAGGGTGTGTTTGAACAAACCTCTCCCTTTTCTATAGTACAAGATCTTATTGGACAAATGGAACAGTAAATAATGACAATAATCTAGTACTGTAGTAAACGTGAAGTATAAACAAATGGAAGTGTAAAAGCTACAGTCTTTCACCTTGAAATGTAAAACCTTTACAGTTACCTTTAAAACTGTGTGAATAACACCACATCCGAGCACCAGTGGAGAGAAAACTTCTAGCATGCCCTGAATACAAAGAACACTAATTCTCTCATCAGTGAGACACAGTGGTGTTCTTCTGGAAGATAAGAATAACAAAACAAAAAAAAAAATTACTGAGGTTTTCAATGAAAAATAGAGCTTTTGTTCAATGGCATAATAGCTGATAAATGAAGGCTATGTATAACATCATCGAGGCTTTGAGTTTTTACTGAGAATTGCAAAGCTGATTTTAGAGCATTCCCAAATAAAGGGCTGAGCTAATACAGTAGCGCCAGTGACAGCTTCCTCTAAAACTGTAGATGGACAGTGTGGGATAAGGTTCTGCCAGACAAATGTCAGAAGGTCAGCAGAAAAAAAACAAACTTAAAACAAATACCCTTACACAGGTCTCTGACATTTTTTAGTATCAGCCAACCCAACCTTCTAAACGAGAAAGCTCCATGTGCCTCACCCCTGTCACTCCTGATTCAGTCTCTCTCAGTAAGGTTACACACACTGGGACAGAGGTAGGGTCGAGCTAAGCAGACACCAGGATTTGAGCTTGCATTTTCAGACTGTGCTGAGCTGTACCACACAAGCAGAAGCAGATTGTTCAGAACTAACCCAGGTTTCTCTGTGTGGCACCTCTGCTTTGCATGGGAGCTAGCTTCCTCAGCAGAGCTTCACTCCAGTAAAAATACAAATACTCTGCAGCCAACGGGGCAGCTATATTGAAACCTGTTCATGATATAGCCAAGATCTAAAGAGAAACAGATACAAAACATTCCTCTTCCTTTGGTGTAGTGCGACTTTTCCTGAGTGAACATGCTTACAAATACATTTCAGGTGTCTGTTATAACATAATAAATAATTTCAGCAATATTTATTAATTTAAAATTACTCCCACTTTTCACACTGATTAAACATGAAATATTGTTTTTTTATAAAACCAGAATTAAGTTTTAACTGCCAAAACCATAAAATTATTTTGACATTAATCAGCCAAGACATATAAATTTTTTATGTCCTAACAGTACCATATAGATTTAAAGCAGTTTATCTAGTCTCCTCTTTCTCCTCCTCAGTTATCTCTTTTTTATGTACTTTCTCATCTCCTGTGCTCAGAATGTACTTATTGCTTATTCTTTCCAAATTTCTTTCAGCTAATCTGGAATCCTGAAAAACTGAATACTTTTTTTTTTTGTAGGCTACTGTCAGAATTCCTGGCATCATTGTAAGAAATGCCTTTTGAGTGGATGCTTAATTCTTTTCTTCTGAACTGGATAGTAAGATTCAAAAGGACCTGAATATTCTTCAGAGTAGTTTCCCCAAAAGTCCAGGACACTTGGGTTTCTTTCCTTTCCTGATACATCTAAAACCATCATTACTCACGTCTTCTCACGTAACGATTTTAGGGAATCTAACCTGCCCTCAGATGCACTTTTGGATAGACCTTAGTGCCGTGTTTCACCACATTGGATTTCAGTGGTTTCACAGAAGTTGTTTTGCTATTTTTTTTCTGTCGTTCAGCCATACCTCTATCCAATAACTGACTGCAGATGTATAGTTGTTTGCACACAAAGAATTCATTTTTTAAAGAAAAGACCGTGACATGGTAGTTCAGATGGAGCATTTTTCTTTCAGACGCTATTTTGGGTTCTTTCAATACCTGCTCTCACAACCTTCTTCTTTTGTTTCTATGTAAATGTCAGCCAATTTGACATGTGTGAAGAAATATTCATGGCATATTACCAAGCAGTTTGTATTCTTTGAATGGGAGACTCAGTGATCTTCATTTTCAAAAAAAACCCAACTGCATAATTATACATTCAGAGGGCATGAGCAATTGTGTAATACACATTCTCTGTAACTATAAGCCAAATTATATGTGGTTTGCAATATAGCAGACAGAAAAGCATGTAGTGGATCAGACCCCATTTGAATGCACAGTCTTGAAACCAGCTCATGTAAGGGTGGGGCTATAATATAATTTTTATCTATATTGAGTGGAAATCTGCAAAGGTTGGAAATGTTTCCTAAGATAGATAGAGGCTTTGACATTTTGTTTCCCTCTAAGTCAGAATGAAAACCTGGCTTTTTAAAAATTCTCTGAGAAGGAAAATTCAAGGAGAGCAAGCTTGGGACTGATCAGACCCCTTTGATCTGACAATATATTGTATTTGATATGCAATATGAAAATCAAAACAGAAACAAACTATTTCGAATTAATATAAAGATTGCTTTTCAAAAGCAACAGAATCTTGAGCAGTCAAATCCAGGGTGAGTCAGTATCCATCCTCGGTTACAGAGCACAAAGACATGAAAGTGTTCCCAGAAGAATTTAAAATGGTTCAGTATTGACCATTTTGCTTAAATCTGATGTTCCACTGAAATGCCTCTTTTAGATTGAATGTCCCTGTACTGGAACACTGTTAGCAGACTTTGTGCTTATCTTATCTAACTAGGAGCTAAGGAATGACACTTGACATATCTTCACAGCAGGAAGATGTACCAGGGGAGGTTTAGGCTGGATATTAGGAAAAGGCTCCTTCCCCCAGAGGGTGGTGGAGCGCTGGAACAGGCTCCCCAGGGAGGCAGTCACAGCACCCAGCCTGGCGATACTCAAGAAGCCCTCGGACATCGCCCTCAGAGACACGGTGTGTATTTGGGGTTGTCCTGTGCAGGGACGAGAGTTGGACTTGGTGATCCTTGTGGGTCCCTTCCAACTCGGGACATTCTATGATTCTATGATCCCACCTCTATCTCCTAGACAGTCACCCTCATCTTCAATTTCTATGAGTGCAGTGAAAGTTCTAGAAAGACATTCTAAAAAAGATTGCTTAAAATAGGTCCAAAAATTACATCTTAGGATGCTGAGACAGTCTTGTTTAAATGGAAACATCTGCAGTTTAATCCCACATCCAGGTATACGATTAGGGTGAGCTGTTTTCCCATAGCTGATTTGGCATTATCCTGTGTAAGTTTCTTATACACATTACCATGAATTTTATCTTTTATCTTTGACACTGAATGATGTATATACAAATTGTGGTTGGTGACATTTAAAACTGACAGAACTGGGTTAGGCAACACTTCATACTCTTTTCTGCTTTCCATACGTGTAAATAAAGTATTGGTTATATCAGTGGAAAAAATAAACAGTATTTGAAACTTAAGACTTAAAAAGTGCAAGTAGCTTTTAAAAGTGATTATTATGCTCCTATCATTTTGTATTAGTGCATGTTTAAATTCACATATTTCCAAGTTTGCTGTGTATTAATATCAGAAAAATATTATATACAGTATTATAAGAATTTTTTTTGATCATTAAGTAATTTATCCACTTCTAAATTAGAGGAACCAAATTATTTTAGCTAAGAACTGCACTATAGTTCTTTGACAGTTATTTCTTCTCCTCTTGCAATAGGAGTTATGTGGAACAACACGTGACCCAAGAAGATAACTGAAGATTGGTTTTTGTAGATGTTTCCTGTACTTCTGAGAACTTGGAGAAATAGTTTAGGCTGGCGGTCTGCGCATTATTTGAATCAGTTCCTTCGCACGCTGAAAGAGCTTTATTGAACGCATTGTGCATAAACTTGAAGCACTGCACTGATTTTTAAGCAATTGTGTGAATTCTGCCTACATATTCAGCATTATACCAGATAATCCAAGCTGAAGGAATCTTAATACTCTATCCAACTGCATTACAGACTGAGTGAAATTACTCTAATTGTCTACTTTTCAGTCTGACAATTGGAGAGAGATTACAGATATAGATCAGATATGTCAGATAGTCAATTACAGTGTTAACTGAAGCAAAACTTTTATAGTATTTCTATGCAGTAAAAATGCCAATGTTTTTTTTCCTTTTTTCTTCTTCTCTCCATTTTTTCTTCAACTGATGGTCTCACTATACTTGGAGGCGTATTTAAGTGAGTATTAATGCCAGCATTTAATCCTAGCTGGCCCAGTCCAAGCAAACGGCTGCTAAGGGTCATTGCTTCCACATGCAGGGTTGTTCCCCTGAAGTACACATAAATGCCATGAGTGGGTATATCAGGATGATTGCTTCTACCACATGTGTGGGAATTCCTAGCGCAGTCTAGCCAGCAGTCTATTTATTCTATAACTGCATGTCAAATTCTAAAAACATTAAGAAAAGCATCTTCCCAACAACTTGCATAGGTTTTAGCTCACGTAAGACATGAAGCCAATGTGAGTCATTTATTGATTCAAAACTGTTAGCGCTCAGTCCCTGATCACTGCTGCTACCCAACGGGTACTAACCAATTTGACACGGACAGATCTGCTCCTGTGACTTTTGCTGTAGAGCCCTGCGCAGCCACTAAAGAGGTAGTTTTCCGTTGTGGGACTTTTAACAACTTCTACTTGTCAGCAATAATTTGCAAATATACAGTCCACCAGTCACATTCATGCAATTAACAGAACTCACACGCTATTTATAATCTATCCAAATCCTCATATATACTAAGGAGTATTTATATAGATTTCATATATAGTAGGAGTTCCTTTATGAATTTATACAGGAGTTCATCTATACTAAGGCGCATTTCTTCAGTGTGTCTGACCATTTTCATAAGTCCCATTACATTACTGCAGGCTAGCCTAAAAAAATTGTAATCTGAAATTTCTAGGCATTCTCACCTGTTCATTGTAATGGAAAAAGACTGGTTTGTTAGAGAAAGTTATGCTTTGGAAATGAATGGTGTTGGCACCTCTCCACTGTTCCAGGAGACTTTGCCTGTCCTCTAGCAGTATGGCTGCTGAAACTTTTTATAGGATTAGAAAAAAATTAACTGTCACAGAAGGGGATGCAGGACAACAGAGAGGTATGCTCTTGGAAAACCGACGGGTAAACAGCAAGAGTAACCAGGAGTCTGGAGGCAGCAAGAAATACCTGCTTTGAATTACAAGCACATGCTCAGTCCCACACAACATCTGAAAACCAAAGGAGAATGTTTTGCACAGCTGAGAAGATGCTTTACGTGGCAGTTCTCTCTCGGCCTTCCATGTCTGTGTGCCCTCTTTGAAAAATTAGCATGTTGTTTCATGTTTTCACAGAGTTACACTGTGATGGCATTCACTTTCTATGAAGTTTTCCTGTAGCATTAGCGTGCCTAACAGGCTGCTGTGACTGAAGCAGAATTCCAGTGAAGAAAATGGTAGAAAGTGACCATATGGAACATAAGCACCAAAAACTGTATCTCCCTGCTGTGACCAGTGCCCCCTGCTCCTGACCCCAGTAACGTGGTTAGCAGGGCTAAGGCCATTTCATGAGGCAAACAGCCATTCTCTGTGACCGAGCGGGTCACGTATTCGTTCCGGTCCCCTCATTATCAGGCCCTGAAGGTCCTGCGCACCAAGGAGACAAACCACACAGGTTTCTTCTTCCCCTCCCTCAGGGCTCCTGGGCGCCGGGCCGGTTACTCCCCTCCTCACTGGCCTTGAAGGTCCCAGGCACCCGGCCAGCCCGACGGTGTTGATGGCCCCGGCACAGGAGGGTGAAGCCTAACGGCACAGAGCACTGTCCATAAAATCAAGCTGTTACAAGTCCCAAGGGGGGAACCTGGACCCGAACAGCTGCTGGAGGGTGAGACCCGGACCCCCTTGGCCAGGGATGCCCCCAGCGTCCCCTGCTGCCTCCGGGGACCAAGGGAGTGACTCGTCTGCTCTTACGTGGCTTTCGAGTCATCTTGATACAGCAAACCATGGATTAAGATCTGACCCGATCTGCAGAGGGTCCTGGTGATTAAAAATTATAAGTGAAGCTGTATTATAAATTCTGTACTAGGCCATTTATAAATTATTCTTGATTCTGCTTGTAGAAGTCCTATGCCATTCTAATCATAAATTCTGTGCTATATTAATCATAATATTCTGTTAGGAAAGATAAAGCTTTAATTGTAACTACAATTCTATGCCATCATTACTCTACCAAGGATCCCTACAAGAACCCGTTCGTCCCCCCAGTGCTGGGCAAGACCTGCTCAGTGTCTCCATTGATTGCCTCGGTGTCTGATTTTCTTGGGTACGAGGCTCTATTTTGTCATTGTAAATGACATCCCTGCCAGCACTGTAGCTACTGAGATGCTTTCCTTCACTGTCTTTCTGTCCATTTCTTTCTCCTTTTGCTCTATTCCTTGACTTACTTCAGAAATATATTGACTTGCTCAGCCAACTTTCCACATTCTTCTAAGTTTTCAATATTTCTATCAGCCTTTTTTCTTATGCTATTGCTTTTATAAAACACAACAAGGCAGTAAGCATTAGTCAAAATCAGTGCTTTTCAGGATCTGGACACTAAGGTGTCAGTCTGCAATATTAAATGCCCATAACAATAATGACCTAGGAGAATGTTGGTACAACTTCTGTCTTCCCAGGAACTCTTCTGGGTTGTTTGGGTTTTTTGTTGTTTGTTTTAAAATATTTGAGGTACGTCCCTTTCTTACCTCTCTTCCTGTATACTTTAAAAGCATGCTGTGGAACCACCTATCTCAGAGAGATTAGCAGGGTACAGCCTGTCTGCAATGTAGGACACATTTGATTACAGACCTGCTGTTCTTCACTTCAGATAAGGAAAACACAAAGATGGCACAGGTCACAGGGGCTACCTTTGAAGTAAAAAATAATTAGAGCATAGCGTAGAGTTAAGGGTAGTTTTTCTTTTGAGACTGGCTTCATTCATCATTCTACTGTTTTCTTTATGTGGAAAGGTATTTCACTAATCCATGCAATAAACCAGCAAAAGAAACAAGTATCTCTCCAGGAGACATTACAAAAGCAAAGATTCAAAAACAAAATTAAGAGGACAATGGTTCCCATCTCCCTTCTTCACCTCTGTTGGCACTGACCAACGTGCTAATGGGTTTCATGACACAGCTGAGCAACCCTCCTTCCAGGCATGGGTCTATCTTGGCCCTTCATAGAATTGCTGTCACCCAACAGAATGCTGATATTCTGGGTTGCTGAAAGGCATACTCACATATTTAGGAAAGGGAGATGGAGATAGGCAGTTCCTACAGCTCTAACATGCCATTTTTTGCACCTACTATAAGATTTCTTGTACCTTGTGGCCCCCCGACCCCCAAGAGAAAAGGCTCAAATCTGCACGTAGCTTTCAATCAAATGGTCCACAAGTGGTTCAGAACCAGCTGCAACTTACACCTTCTCCTCCTCAGGCTGTACTCAGAGAAAAGAAGAGATGTGGGAAGATGCAGGAGGCACAGATGCATAGAGATGTACAGCACAGATTCGTAAGAAACTGCTGCTTATGGAATTGCTTGGGTTTTTTTAACTTTCTTGCCGGCACCCTACTTTCACTATAGCACTGCATAGCAATTCATCTGAGACCTTGCTCCTCCACTGTCATGGTACTTCTCTCAAATATGCCATAGTTTCTGTGCCTGATAGGTAGGATTTGCTTTAGTTCCTTCCTAGACTCTGATCTGATCCATGACCTTAGCTTAGATGAAGAGGTATGGTAGAGGTCTAACTAAAACAGTGTATTTTCTAGCTATGCTGGTATCAAAACTGTGGGACAGAAAAAGGCAGAATATGGCCAAAGCCCAGCACTTAGACAAGAAGGTCATGTCAGGCATTCAGGTTGTCCAGGTACTCTGTTCCCTGGGAAACAGAGGTGATACCAATAGGTGGATCGGCTGGTTAGGACAGTAAAGTGGTTGGAAGGGTGAGAAAGCAGAGCAGGAAGGCAAATGCAGAATTGCTAGAAAGTTTGGCACAGATGCAACTAAACAAATTTATGTCGATGCAAATTAACTTTTCATTCCCACAAGAATAAATTCTCCAGAGGAAATTTGAGTTACAGAAATGTGAGTTATACTTAAGTTGTGGACTGGAACAGTATCACGTGCGCTGCTGTAAATCTCTCACATACACAAGCCCGTAACTTCTTTAATTAGCATCTGCTTTAACTTGAGGCCAGACATTTAAAGGCAAGACAATTAAGGGTAGGAGGTAACTGTAGGAGGTGATCTGTCAGTCAGTCCACAATTCCCCTACTCATACCCCAAAACCCAGAAGCACAAATGTTAAGAAGCACCCTTTGTCAGTGAGAAGGGATACTTCGTTTTCTTGCGCAGATACAACATGAGCTCATCTGTCACTAAAGGGAGATTTCTTCCTACAGGGAAAACCAGATTTTAAATGACGGAGCGGTAGGCTCAAAATCTGACAGATACGCACCAGTGAAAACCCACTCCCAATGCTATCTCTAATTCCATTATAAAAGTAACTTTACCCTTGTCTGAAATCTGCCAATCTGGCTTTATTCCTCTTGGAATTGCTGACCATCGTCTTGCATGACTTTGGCCAGGAGCCAGAACCCTTTGTTCCCTAGAGAGAAAACAGCTTCTGATTTACTATAGCTCTGCTGAAGATAGTCTGGAGCTCATCTCACAAGCCCTGGAGGAAAACCTCCCATCCCCAACGTTCCATATCAGAGACAGCGAACGTCCACTGCACGCTTCGCCGACACCCCGCTAACCACCAAATACACAGAGGTACCTTTAGCTCACGGCACCCTTTCAGTTGCAAGCAGCTTTTCTCGGAAAGCAGAGCCTCTCAGAAAAACAACTGGACTATATCGACACGATCATCTGCCCCCTCCTCTTTCTGAAGTACTATTAAGCTGCTTTCTAGCTTAGCGTTATTGCCAGTGGAACATTCCATCACGTCGCCTCTACGCTCTCCTGGTGCAGGGATCTGATGGGCTTATTCCTTGTGTACGTCAAGGAAGCTCTTTGTTTCACAAACTCCTCCTAACCATGTACACTGCAACCTCTCATGAGTTCAAATAGAAGGATACTAGAGTATTTAGCCTTCCTAATTTTCTATTTACTCTGCTAGACGCTGTTCCTGTTATAAATTCTATGCACATACTGCTGTTTGCATGGTAAGATTTTCAGAAAAGGGCCAAAGCTTTGTGTATTCTTATTATATACGCTCTGATAGGCATACTCCTCTAAACAGTTACACCTTTCACTGTTCTACATAGATACAAATAGAAAAATCAATGTGTAATTGCTGATTATGAGGAAGTGGATATCCTTGCAAATTGCACTATGTCAGTGAAGGTTGCAAAGATATTCACAGGAGCTGCAAGAGCAGCAAATGAACTGACTATATACCAGCACATCTTGGAAAATCTTGGATTAAATATAAACAGCGTGTGGAAGCTATCATTTAAATGTCAAGGGTAACTAATATTGTTTGAAACTGCTGCTACAACAATTGTCCTTGTGTAGCAGATGCCATACATCAGATGCAAGGTTTGAACCTCCCATCTTCTCGGTCATCAAGAATGTCATGCTGAAGCGTGTATGTCAGACTTCTACCCCTTTTAAAGTAATTAGGTTCAGCAGTGATTTCACTATTGCCATTAGGTCCTCAGGTATCTCTGCCTTAAAATTAAACAGAATAGTGGGATGACAGCTACTAATTTCTTGTCCGATACCTCTTAGAATTTGATCCACAATTAGTCAAAATCCAGTAATCGCTGTCTTATTACGTTTAGGCTACTCTGGAGTGAGTTATACCGCACACTAAATCTATGGATGGCTTATGTTTCTATTCCTTATTTTCTTACTGTGGAACAGATTTCAAAGTCAACAACAGAAATACAACTAGCTTAAACAAATTGCTTTCACAAAAGTAAATACTAGAATAAGCAATAAACAGAATAGGAATGGAAAAAGTAATAAGTAATAAGTGGGCTATTTGAATGTATACAGTTAGACTGACAAGTTACAAGGTCAAGTAGTTTAGGAGTCTGGGCAACTACATAACATAAACCACCTCACTTCACCTATTAATTTTTGCAATTAATTAACATGTCTTAATTAAGTCCACGTACCCTATAACTAAAATAGCTAAGAAACAGTTTTGGCATATTGGATTTTAACATTCTATTTCTTTTTTTCTGATTTAGAGCCATTTCTTAACTGTAAAAAACCATCCTGACAAAGGGCATATAGGAATTAACCTGTAAGTAGAAAAACAGGACACCTAAACTATCCCAGCGTAATACTTGAAGGAACTTGTTCCATGGGAGTATATACATACCCATAAGGAAAGAGGAATCTTCATATACAGAATGGATACTTCAGATGTGTAAATATGACCTCAGACACAGTTACTGATTTTGTGAATATATTTTACATGCCTCACATGCAAATACTGGCTTTTGTACAGTCGGTAAGTGTATATACAAATTTTGTTGGCACCGTGTGAGCAGCTGTTTTAAAAAATTACCGGCTTTATGCAGCTCTGATGTCCATGAAATTAGATCTAGCTACATCTTGGCTAAACTCACATCTGTTACATGGCACAGTATTTCCGTTCCTGATTTTTCAGTTTTCAATGACACCGTTCATGAACATGTTAATTTAAAAACATAGGTCAAAAAAAGAGTTGATTATTATTTTCTGGTAACTGGAAACTTAAGTGAAATTTTAAAATTAATAATTAAATTTCCATTGTTACTATCTTATGAGCTCCACTCTACAAATATTCCTTGAAAAGACCGATATATGGTTATTTATTACCTATATTGCAGCTACATCTAGAAATACTCTTATTTAAATTTTACACTTGAATTGTTCTATTAAGCAAGGGCATTGCTTTCTACTATCAATGCAGAATATGAGCCTGCTGAGTAATATACGCATTATAGTCTTTTGTTGATTTTTATAGGTTATGCATATAATTTCATTTACAGGAACACCTGTCAGCTATGTCTGACAGAAATAACCTTTATTTAAATAGAAGATAGAGGTAGGCAGTTTATATCAAGTCATTCCAACTAATAATCACAAACTGAGAAATTATGCTTTAGGTGTGCCTGCTCATGCAGGGGGGTTGGACAAGATGATCTCTTGAGGTCCCTTCCAACCCCTGCCATTCTGTGATTCTGTGATTTTATTGAAACTAACGAGAGCGCTATGTTCCTCAATAGTGTGATTAAACTGTTTGTTTGAAAGTGTCAGGGTAAACAGCATGAAATGGAAGACAGTCCTCCGCACAACGGCCTGGCTTATCCTGCACAGGTTACACCACAGGTCTCAGAGGAAGTTCTGTAGGTATTACGAGTGTAATCACATTTTCCTGTTTGTTCGTTCTTATCAGACTTTTTTCCTCTCCCTAGCTCCTGTAAAAGCACCTATACAAACATCCAAAGGATACCTAAGCAGCTGCAAAAATACAAAGATGTCCGTCAATGTGTAAATTTTTATCCATCAACAGTCAGAGATACGCTGCATAAACCTAAGGTCATGCGTTACTGAGAACCCTTATGGAAGTTAGCTGTAATTAGCTAAGCAGGGAAAATTATCACATGCAAAGTATTTTCAAATTCGAAATAGACAAAAATGTTTGTCCTTTGTAACTCAGTTTTTCGTCTCTTCTTATGGAAAAAAAAATTAATAACTAAAAAAATCAGCTTCCAAAAATGAGCATACTTTTAGTGTTGCTTAAAAAACAACATAACTGTTCAGTATTTCTATAAGTGGTGTCACTCAATACTTACAGGCTCAGGAGAAAATCCATTCTTTATGTGAAGGCATCAATTATAAATATAGACAAGTATGAATAGACAGGTTTTTCTTGCATTTAAGCATAGGCAATAATATGGAATTGAAATTAAAGGACCATGCTCTTTAAGTAAGACTGACAGAGCATTCATGTAGCACTTGTTCCTACACTACTGAAGTTAAAGGGGTGTTTTACCATGGCCTTTCAGGGGCATAAACTTCAGCTCTCAGAAAAGAGGAAAAACACTGCTGCTGCTTAATTAATTGTTATACACTAAAAGAGACAGCCAGTCTGTCAAAAAGGATACTGATAAGGACAAAGACATGTATGAAAAATCACATATAAAAATCACAAGCATTTTTTCAAAGCAAATGGAATAAATAGGCATGCCTTTTTTTTTTCTTTTTTTTCCAGTTTGTTATTACGATTTGACTCTTGCAACATTTCCTTTGGAAAAATACACAATTTGCATGGATGGTCTATTTTCTGGGCCTGGTGTCCACTTATGCCCTAGCAATTGCTGATCTATTTTAGGTAGAGCACGCATCGCTGCAGCTACAGCTGCCATGCAGTATTATACGAAAAGCACATTTCCACTTGCCTCCTATTCTCTAAGATAATATGCCACCACCTCTGTGACTGAAAGTTACCTCTATAATGTTTTTTCATCTATAACATACTTAAAGTTTATAGACGGCAATTATCTAACGATAGCCTTCCTCGGGAATGCCAGATACATGACCTGTGGTTTGGGTTCCACTTACTGATCAGTTTCATCCAGTCTCTAGGCTAGTTCTTGGCTTTTCAGGTTTGTCCATAAATTAAAACACAACACTGACAATTCCAAGTTGGTACCAACCCAGGGCTTTCCAAGACCATACTGCACAGTACAATGCTCTGAGAACAAGCCAGCACAGGTGCACCTGGATTTGAATGTGCTACGCCTGAAAAAACAAGCCTGACCTCTGAAACATACTGCTTTGTCAATATATTTTGCCAGATATGAGCTGATATTTATTGAGAAGTAACCATTACAACTAGAAAATCTAAATGCAAAAACCAGTAAAATTGTAAGATCTGTGCATATTTTGAAAACATTCTGCTGCAGGAGGTTTATGTGAAGTGCTAAGACATCAGCCTAAACTCAGCAGGTAAAATGGATCTGAAAGTCAAACCACAGTGGCTTTTCTAAAAAGCAAAATCCTGCGACAAGGTGACAAGCTGTAGCAAGGTGCATCGGTGAATATGCATTTTCTCAGACACATACAGAAATGATAGAAAAGTATTTGGCCACAGAAAATACAGTAAGTAGAACAACTTGAGTATTCCAATGTCCTATTCCAGTGGTTTTGCTCTACACAATTTCATTTTTTTTTGTGTGCTCTCTTATGCTGTGTATACTTTTAATTGTATTAGCCTTTACAGCCACATTTTCATTGCAATTGGATAGGATTCGTGGCAAAAAAACATCGTCTGCTTTGTTGCTGTAGAAGGTCTGAAAGAAAAAGCAGTTGTGCACTGTCTTATCAGGCAAAGGGCAGCAGCAAGTAAAGCTCCTGACTCTGCGTTAGTGCAGGCCAAGGTGTGGCCAGGCAGCTGTGCAATGCCTCCAAACAGAGTGATACGGAATGCTGTTCTCTCGCTTGAAATGGTTGTTTCTGAATAATCCACTTGCTGATATACCATACCACCTAAGATGAATATTCACCCAGATGAACATAATATGCTTCCATCGGCATGTCACAAGACACCATGTCAAATTTCAGGAAGACAACAAATGGTCTAAAACTAGAAAACTGAAAAATACAGTACAAAATACACAGTATTTTGAAAAGACATTGGTAATGTGGTAATAATTAGAATAAAATGTATACAAACATCAGTGTATTACTCTAAAAAAATGTATTTATTAAAAAGTCAACAGTAAAATAATTACTCTTTGATTAAACTAGTAAGCTCTGCACAACATTTAAATGGTATGGCATAGAAACTGTTCACTTGCTAATTCTCAAGAAAACTGCAACACAACAGGTTCCGAGGAAACCTGTCATGATGTACAAATAATAAAGGTAGGAAAAGTATTTCCATCCATGTTCATGACTGGGACGACTGGGCCAAGTATGGCCAGACTTGGATCAACAAGGGACAAGATCTGCCAGGAAGAAAAAGATTTTCAGCCTCACTGTTCTAACTAATGTAAGGCTTCGGACTCCAAGATGTGTTGTGCTGAGGCTGAGTACTGAACTGTAATATCAAATTGTTTCTGTAAGGAAGAAGATTTCCTGCGTGTACTGAGAGGTCATGAAAAGGGACTGAAATACCACATCTTATTTACAGCAGCAAAAACATGAAATATGCAAAATTAGAGGGGGAAAAAAAACACAACTTCTTTTCCAGATTCAGCCTGAAGTCAAGTGAGACAAGCGAAAACCTATGCCTCTATGTAATGGTGCTGTTCTAAAATTGAAAAGCGAAAGTGAACACTTACAGGCAACTATACAAAAGCTTTTTAAGCCATTTCAGAAGGCAGACAAAAGAAACCAAAAGAGCAGCATCACATACTAATGAAAATAATTATCTCAAGGTAGTTGTTCACATATATTTTTGCACCTGCTTAAGAGACAAAAATAAAGGTAGTGATTCAGTAGTAATTTCTTTATGAATTTTAAAATAATATACACACTGACTCAAGATAGAATACAATACCTATTAGTATGGGGATTATAGTCTTTTATTCAGGCTTAATTAATCTCCAGCTTAAACATTTCCTTGAAAGTTCATCAAACTACATGAGAAGAAAATGAGCAGGGACAAAAGGCTATGGAAGAGTTTGGAGCTTGAGAGAGATCATTTCTCATGTGACAAAAATGTTCTTGAAAATCAGTAATAATCAGGAAGTTATTAAACAAAAATATCATTGAAAACTGTTTATCTTTTAAAATGAAGGGAAAGATTTTAAAAATAGATTATCATTAGTGACCTATTCAGAGATTCAATACAAACAAAATATTCAACACTAACAAAAGTTTCTAATTTGTACCATGAACATGGGAGAATTGACAGCACAGACCCAAAATTAAATATGGAGGCAGCGATGATGACTGTACAATGATTACCTTATGACAATCACTCTGGGAACACAGTCAGCTTTATTCAATAAAAATAAAAGAAAATATAAACATGATGGAAGCAAAGAATTTAAGTTACAGGAGACAGAAATATCAGTACTCAAGCTCTTGCCCAGGCTCTGCCCACCTTTCCACCTCCCCAGCAATGCAGGTGGCCTCCCATGGGGTTATAACGGCTACGCAGGTAGGAAGAATTAGCACTCTCTCTGTACCTGTTTTTTAAACAGCTGTGGGAGTACAAGGGGAAGAACTGGAATAGCTGGATCATTCCAGGTTCTTCATTACAGGAAGGATGGTTTCTTATCACTCTGTCCTGCGACAGACAGACTGAAAATTCTCCTGTTGCTGCTTATTTCTGAGATAGGATAACACCTCTGGAAAAGTGGAAATCAGCTGCATTCACGCAGAGGACAGAAGCGGGTTTTGTGCTGAAATAAGGAGAGAAGAAAGTTAAGGTTATGAGGCGTTTGTATCCATGCTCCAAGCAACACCTTCTCTATAAATAACTGAAATACCAGGTCATTCACTTTACGTGGCTTTTCATCCTAATAAGCATTAATGTTTAACAGTTTTCAAATGTTGTAAAAACGCTAATTAATCCTCTGACACATCTGCACTTTACGGATGGAGAAAATGTAACCTTGTTCAAATGACTTGCCCAAGGCCATGCAAATCAGTGACAAACCCAGCCTGAAAACTCTTTTGAGTTCTTAATCATGTATTCAGCTGCCTGGAACATCTCACCGCTGTCACCATTCTTATGGTACATATCACCACATTCGTGATAGTTCCACTATTCACCTGCCGCTGCGACGGAAGATATCCGTCGTAGATTTTGCATCCCAAAATCTTTGTGGAATGAACTTGATCTATGAAGCACTGTGAACACCTGTCACTATTAATAAAATAATGGCAATTACGGCTGCGTCTACTCCACTGCAGTGAACTGAGTGTCGCACTCAGTGAACTGAGTGCACGGGGGCTCTCAAGCCAGCTGGGGCAGGCTAGCGTGTGACTCCATGTGGGAGCTCTCTTGGCCTCCACCACAGAGTGGCTGCGCACAGTCTACCAGCTGGGAAGGGTGCCTGCCCTAGCTCTGCCGCCACGCATGCCCCCAGGCACAGCAGGAAAGGTCACTACGCCCTGGGCTCCGCAGACAATTGAATTCAAGCACCTGGGAACTCTCATTTTTATCTACAAGCACAGGCACAGGCTGTGTTAGTCCTCCACAGGCAGAATCCTGTGCTAAGAATTTTATTTGCCATAAATCAACAAAAGAACAGGTAGTTTTAATGGAAGCATTAACAAACGTTCAACAATGTACTTTTATGCATCAGACTCAGTTTTGGCCTCTCTACAGATTGGCTTTTACGTTAGGTCAGAAAAATGATAATCTACCTGTGCTCTGACATTTCATTACTTGACCAAGGGTAAGGGATACCAGACCCAATAGCCAACAGAGAAGGAAATCATGTATATTCTCAGATTCACCACCCCACCAACTGACTCCAGGAAACATTTGCATGTTTCCAGACACCCCACCAACTAGGTTCCAGAGAACCTAGCCTGACACCATCCATGCAGCGGGGATGAAGGGCTAACTATCCCAGCATCGTTTACCCCACGGATTTCAGAAAAAGACGTATTTGCACAGGCACAAGAATTATCACAAAAAGTATCTTTACACTTGTTCCTCCATCCAAATATATTCATGTAAATAAAGCCCCATGCAGGCTTGTATAACGGGAGTCAATTTGCAAGCCTTAAAAAAGAGGAAATGCAGAGCAACTTGCGTTACCTGCAGCGCCAAGCGACCTGGGGCAGGCAACATTGCCTACAAAGTGAACAGAAAAGGTGTGTCAGGGGCAGCGATGCCACAACTCGGCTGATCTTACTAGAAGCTCTCTGCCTGGGGAGTCCTTCCCAAATTTGACACTTCTCTCCCCAAAATAAATCTCTTGGAGTGCTGCAGCCACTTTACCCACTCCTGCAGGGAATTCTTTGCACAGCTGTCCTTCCAGTCCCCACACACCCAGTACGCATGCTTCTGCCCTGGAAGGCACTTAGAAAAGCCTGCCTCATAAAGGGAATCTTCTGAATATTTACACTGCATTTCTATATTTAGTCATATCACTTCTACAACAGCAACAAAGCTGTGTTAAAATAATTTTATTTAGAAATCTGCCGGGGAAAGCAAACAGCATTAAACAGAAACCCACAGAGACAGCAGGCTACGACATTATTTGCAATGACATTTATAATACTGAAGCATGGTAACGTGAAATCAAAGTTGTAAGAGACTGCCACTGAAACTGCAATTTCTTAAACAGAAAAAACGGCAGGCTATTAATGCGTTACAAGGCTGTAAACCGAGGGCTGGAGCCAGCTTCTCCTTTCACTGACACTGGGCACAAACCCAGCGTAATTCCACTGATCTTAGTGGTGTAACTAGAAGCAAATTTTGCCTTTAGAAGGCAAGATACGAAACTTCATTTCAGCAGATAAAAAAGAGGTTGGCTGGAGAGCTGTGAAAGTGGGAGTAGTAGTTTGTTTTAGTGGCCTCAGGAAAAATTCACTTAATACTTTTGGGTAGTGCAAAGCTTTGAAAACCTGAATGTTTAGATGCCTTCTGAGAGCTCTTGAGAGACGTACAAGTGTCAACGTGCTGCTATTTGTCAGCTCTTTTAACACTCGGGGGGTGGGGGGCGGAATAGAATCAAAAGATATCTACGTGTTACATTGCCTGGTAATGTTTGTCACAGGATGTCTTCTTGATCAGTAGAGCTACTTACGTGTGTGGTGAACCCGATGTGCCAGGAAAACCCACCGAAGTTAGCAGAATTATCAATGACGAAGATAAGCTTGGGATTGTGAGAGTCTGCAGGTTTTAGTAACGAGAAAAAAAAAAAGTGATTTCAGGAAAGCGCAGAGTAAATACCTTTTTGGTAGCGATGGAGTCGCTACTTTTACAATATAAACAGTATCTTGTAGACGCTAGGATGAAGGGGTTTTATTCTTATTGCTAGAATACCAGGTCTTTGCAATAATATACAAAGGAAAGAGTCCTTTTTAAGCCGATTTCTTTCAGAAAACCACCCCCCGGGAGCGGATCGGCCACCCCGCCGCAGGGCAGCCAGGCCCAGGGGCTCTGAGGCGACGGTGGGTCTTCCCGCCCGCACCGGGCTCCCAGGGCCGGGGGTCCCGGAGCCCCCACCGGGTTCCCTCAGCTCCCCCCGGCCAAAGCAGCCCCGGCGCCCTGCGGGGGCGGCTCGGGGCACACCGCCATGTCCCCTCCGTCCCCTCAGCCCCCTCCCG
>VZTV01085547.1:0-13797 GCA_013400875.1 Anhinga rufa | reverse complement strand
TTTTTTGCAAGTTTTCATAGCGATACTGCAGGCTGCCAGGAAGAGTGAGCTATTCCGGTTGTGGTTTAACTACCTGTTGGGGAGACTTTTCCAACCTCCGGTAGCGCCGTAGTCTTTCTCAGAAGAGGCATGACCTTTATCTCTTTTTCTTTCTTAAATAAAAGCCAACCGAAATTCTCTCCATGGCATAAAATAATTAGCATACCGTGTCATCATCTTGTATTGCTTTCTACTAAAAAAATCCCTCAGTAATATTTAACTTTCCCATTTCACCTACAAACACGCCTAAAGTAATGTGCGCGTGTTTGGTCTTTTTTTTTTAAATCCAGGCAGTCTTGAAACGTGGATTTAAAATTAATTGTAATTAATTTTCTTTTTTAAAGTGCAGGCAGGACAGCTGTTTTTATAAATAACGTCTAACAACTTTGCTGCTCGACCGATTTAAAATAAGGCTGCTTTTAATGAGGATATTTTTTGAGAGAGGAGGCAGTTAAAAAAAAAAAAAAAAACAACAAAAAAGAAACTATAAACCTGCAGTCAGGTTTTATTATACTTACCTGTCCATTAGGTTAATCGGGATTACTGCAGTGCTGGTACTAGAAAGAATCTTGCACTAGAGGCAGACCAGTTGTCTGTGTTTATACTGTGTAAAATATAAGATCAGATAATGTTATATAGAGTTCGTGTAATTAGTAAGTGCTCTGAACACAGCCTGTGGATTTAACTGTAGAAAGTCTGCAGGTTTACGTTAAGCACTTGCAAGGCTCGTGTTGGAACAGACAATAGCCCTCCAGTGGGTACCATATTCTTCCCCAAACCAAATTGCTTCAAAGGCTTAAATTGGTTTTGTTGGTATCAAGAAATACGTGGTTCTTGAAGTTGCAGTGAGGGTAGTTGCCACATTAGGGTTTTGAGGTACACGGTGGCAGATATATTTGAGATATAGGTCAGAAAGTTAATCTGAAAACCCATCTGAATTTCAGACCTTTTTTACGTTCTCTCACAAATCCACTACCTGTGAGTTAACTTCTGCACTGTTTCAGGTACTTCTGAGACTTCAGGAGCCATTGCAGTTGTAAAGGAGGAGTAAAATGTTAACATCACAGGATTTCCCTTGAATTAATCTCTGTAACCTTGACAGGCTTCCTAGTAATCCTTTATCCTTTTAATTTCTGGACTCTTTGTGGAAGTTTGCAAACATTAAGGCCTTGTTTTGTGAAGACAGCGTTTGAATAGTCTTGAACTTTTAGACTTCCCTAAAGAGCTAGGAAGAGGATTAGGCAGATTTGGCAAAGGATAAGGAGGGAAATAGGAGCACATAAAAGCAAAGTTACTTCTTCAATATTGTGTGCCAAGCTGGTGAGATACAGAATTCTGCTCTCCTGGATTTATGTCTGAAAGATCAGATTGCTTCTTCTGTTAGACCTGGCTAAGTTTCTCAGAGAACTGAGGAAAAAGCCAAAAAGCAAGCTTTTTTGAAATACTTTTAAGAGAGTGGGGTAGTTATTTTATGAATAATCACCTGTTTGATACTCAGTAATTGTTACCACATACAATTCTGAGTGGATTTTGCAGTCAGAATGTTGTCTTGTAAGTCATGTGCAAGCATGATGGTTAACTTTGATGAAAGAGGATGTTAGATTTTTGACAAGGATGATGTGCTGGGGAAGACTGCAGAGGCCCTGATTTTGTTTTGGTTGACAAGGCTACTTACCTTATTCAGACGAGGGCCACTGAAGCTTTTGCAGGACTTGGGCATAGCTCTGTAGTTAAACATTCTTCTCTTCAAGACTCCTTAATGCAGAAACATAAAGAAATAAAATACATTTTAAAAAATCGATTCAGAAGTTCATGCATCTATATACTTAACCTTTTTCTTTCTAATTTTATCCTTGGTGTGTGACTTTTCTATAAAAAAATTGAAGCTGGCTGATATTTTAATCACAAACCTTTTTCCCTTTCATTCATCTCTTATTTATTTTATACAGCATCAGTTTTTACCGTTCTCAGTTAAGTCATTTAAATTGGCCATATGTCGATAGTAAATTGTATCCTTTCAGTCCTGCTGTTTTATTTTGGAAGTGCCCTTTCTTTGTAGTCATACCATCTGCTTCTGCGGAGACCAACTCACCAGAAACAAAGATCAGTATTATCTGTCATCTTATATAAGGAAAGGTCCAATATAGGTCCTTAAGAGTGGTAATTGATCGCGTAATTTAAACTTGGATTAAATTTCCCCTGTTGAATGTGATTACAAAACTGCTGTTCCATTTGTTTGAATACGACTGCCAGCTCCACCCTTTCCCACTTCCTCCTAATTCATTCAGTTTTTATAGGAGGCATGCAGGGTCGGCTTGACAGATAATTCCACGACTCTGTCAAACGGTTTTGGTTTTTTTGTGTTAATTGCTTACACTGTATTATGTGCACATCAGAAAACTGAGAGTGCTTTTCACTCCTGGCCTTGCCTTATGTGATATAAAATTACTCTTCTCCTGTATAAGAATGAAAAGGCATTAATTTCTTTCATAACAGTAACGACTCACGAGGCTTCTTTGCCTTCCTGTGGACATGCATCGCATTTCAGGATTTACTGAACGGTTGGTTACTGACTCCAAATAAAAATACCTGGTAAAAGTTGCTGCTGGTGTTTCCAAGTTCATACTCTGATATCAGATTAGACTTTTAAGTATAAAATGAAAATGGAGCTTTCTCTATAAACATAGACACAACTTTTATCACTTTTTCATCTCCTAACTTGTTTTGCAAATTAAAAAAATAAAAGCAAAACACACACAAAAACCAAAATGTGAGTTCCCAGTTTGCAAGTGTTAGGCCGTAAAGGTGTTACAGACCAAATGTTTGTTTAGTTTTTTTTTTAATACATTAATAACTTTTTAAAATCCTGTACAGTTGACATTCTGGCTTTCACAGTAACTAACCTGAAGGGATGGGAAGTGAAGCAGATGCAAGTTCTGCACTTCCCATCAGGATGCTGTAAATATAGTTTGCTCAGAGCAGTCAGGATGTGTTCGTCTTCGCTAGCAAGCACCTAATACACTTAATTTCCTCTTCTCTTTTCCACGTACCTAAGGAAAAGGGGAATATGTCTTGTCTTAGTGTGTTTTCTTTACTTTTCTAGCAGTGGGTGGAGATTGTCAGTGTGTATCAGGTTCTCTGTATTCACAGTCTCAAAATCCCCAAGTAGGGTTGATTTTTATCTTCTTTGATCCTGGGTGAAACTGACTTAAGGCATGTCTGTGCAGTGTGTGTGTGGCTTTTCATTTTTTCTGGAGCACAGCAGTAGCATGTTTATATTGTAGCTTAACTGCCAGGTGGGAGGCACAGGATGCTAGGGAATAAAGTGGGCAACTCTGTGTTTGTTTTGATCAGGTTTTTTTTCCGCACTTTCTATCCCATTTACAAAGCTCACTGACAGAGGCTTAAATAGTCTCAGGAAATGCTTCACATTTAATGAATGGATGCTATTTTATTTGGTTGTAAACCAGTGGTATGTGGAATAATTCAGTTATTTATGCATTTTATTAAAAATCTTAGTTGACAAAATTATTTTGGAACCTAGGGTCACATTAAGGTGGCAGAAGCAGTTCCAGCATATTCCAGCAAAACTGATATTTTTAAACAGTGTTTTTTGGGCAGTGGGTATCATTTGAAATGGAAACCCGCTGAAATCAAAAGCTATCAACCATACAAAATGAAATAGGCTGCCAAAATACTGTCTGATTAAAACAAATCTTTAAACAATATTGTTGTTTAAAAAATATCCAAAGGAGATACATTCTTACAGTCACTGTTGGTGCCTGTTGAGGCAACCTAATAGTGAGAAAAAAGAGCTGAAGATACAGAGATGGACAGATCAATATTAAATAAGCGTGGATTGCATGGAAGTAGAACACTTTTCTGCCTGAACATAGTGTGAAGTTCTCGTTTCTTCACAAAAACGTCGAAGGTGGCAAGTCCAGAGTTCTGCAGCATTTGCTTATTTCAGTAACTCATGAAAAGGATTTTTTTTTCTGAATAAGGGTTGGAAGGCCCTTTTCCGTACTGATGAACGAATCTGAAAAGTGAGGGGAAATAATATTGGTGTGCTCAGTTAAGTTGTGTATAAACAATAAAAAATTAAATGTGTTGTAACTTGATTTTAGTGCATGAGGCTTCTTTCCTGTTTAGCAATTGCTGTGGTTAGCAGGTAAACTTTTCTTTTTTTTGATAATGAATTTCTTTACTAGCTCCTGTTCCCTACTGAAGGGAAATACCTTACTTTTTCTAAAGTTGATGGATAGTGTACTGGTTTGGCCACTTAAATAGACCTGAATATAAATCTGGTTTTAGTTCTGGCTGAATGTGTGGTGTTAAAGTGCTGTCTTAAATGGATGGTTAAAAGCAGCAGAGCAAAATCGTACCTGACCATATATAGGAAGTGAAGCTGTAAGTAAACTGAGTATGTTAGGTACATATACAAATGAAAGCTTCAGATGAAGAAAACCAGAAGTAGAACAGTATTTGATGCTGGAAAAAGTTGTGAGGAGGGTTCTTCAGTAGTTTAGTCAATATTTCTAGTTAACATCAGATGATGTCATTTTGTTTAAACAGTGAATAGAGCCTCTTGACCTGCACTTTATCTAGTTTTTATTTTGTGTCGTATATTGACTCCCAGAACTTCAGCATGGGACTTAGGCACTTCATCTACTGGCCTACCCTATTGAGAAACATAACATTGAGCCATATTTCTTCACCTTTTCTTGTCTTAATGTTTTGTGGCCGGAGAGTGGGGAGGAACACAAATTCTACCCGTGGGGGCATGGGTCACTTCAGTGTAGGACCCTGTCTGTTGTTTCAGCCATAAATTTCTTGGGACTCCCGTAGTAGTTTTTCAGTTTCCCACATATCTTCCTTTATCCTTGACCAAACAAACCAAAACAAAACAAAATGGTATTTGTCTCACTGGTAGGCACAGTAGGAGGGAGAAGAAGGCATCTTGTTTAACGTTGTCTCTGTGCTACACAGAAGTATTGCAGTGAAACGATTCTGTGTCTCTCCAGAGTATGGTCAGCACCAATAAAATCTTACCAGTGCTTGACAAGTTTTATATACTTGTCCTGTTTTATATACTTTTATATACTGCAGGCAGTTTTTAGTACTTTTTATTTTTATACAAAATATCTGCTTTATCACTCTGGAGCAGAAAAAAGTTTCTGTTCTTACACGAGTCTATCTTTAAATTATGTTTTGCATCAAAGGTGATGGGAGTTAGTTAGCCTGGATTTATGAGGGGGAAATTGTGCTTACCCAACCTTACAGCCTTCTACAATGAGGTCATTGGCTCAGGGAGAGGGGGGGAGAGTTTACCTCAACTTTAGTGAGGATTTTGACACCATCTCCCGTAGCCTCCTCATAGAGGAGCTGACAGTGCACAGGTTAGATAAATGGACAGTGAGGCGGATTGAAAACTGGCTGAATGGCCAGGCCTGGAGGGTGGTGATCAGCAGCACAAAGTCCAGGTGGAGGCAAGTCACTGGTGGTGTTCCCCACGGTCTACCCAGGGGCCAATACTGTTTAACATTTTGATTAATGACCTGGATGCTGGGACAGAGTGCACCCTTGGCAAGTTCGCAGACAATGCAAAACTGAGAGGAGTGGCTGAAACGCCAGGTGGGTGTGCTGCCATCCGGAGTGACCTGGACAGGCTGGAGAATTGGGCTGTGAGGGATCTTGTGAAGTTCAACAAAGGAAAATGCAAAGCTCTGGCAGTGGGGGCTGACCAGCTGGAGAGCAGCTCAACAGAGAAGAATGTGGGCGTCCCGGTGGATGGAGCCAGCAATGTACCCTCACGGCAAAGAAGGCTAACCGTACCTTGGGATATTGGGAGGAGCACTACCAGCAGCTCGAGGGAGGTGATCCTTCCCCCTTGCACAGCACTGGTGAGACGCAGCTGGGGTGCTTTGTCCAGTGCTGGGCTCTCCGGAGGAGGAGAGACATGGACTTACTGAAGTGGGTCCACTGCAGGGCCACCAAGATGGTGAAGGGACTGGATCATCTGTCAGATGAGGAGAGGCTGAGAGATCCGGGGCTGTTCAGCCTGGAGAAGAGGAGGCCTGGGTGCGTCTTATCCTTGTGTTTAGATACCTCATGGGAGGGAATGAAAATGAGGGAGCCAGACTGTCCCCAGTGACAGGGCAAGAGGCAATGGGAACAAATTAAAAAAAAACACCGTGAAATTCCATCTGAATACAAAAAAAGCACCTTTTTTTTTATTGTGGGGGTGGTCAAACAGTGGCAGAGGTCGCCCAGAGAGGTTGTGGAGGCTCCATCGTTGGAGATGGTCATTAACTGACTGAATGTGGCCCTAAGCAACCCGCTGTAGCTGACCCTGCCTGGGTGGGGGGGATTGGACTAGGTCCCCAGCTTCAAGTTAAGTAATTCTTCAAGTTAAGTAATTCTGTATATGTATAAATATATATAAGTATATTCTGTATATGTATAAATATACTGTTTATAGTTGAGGATGAGTGTTATGGGACCTATTTGCTGAAAATTGGTACCTGAAGCAGACAAGAGTCATGTCAGTAACAGTAGCTAATAAGGATTTCTTGCACTTTCTTTTAAAGTCTTCCCTAGGTGGGTATACAGAATATTTCATCATTTCCTATGTAGGCCAGATCCCGTAATTTCTGCTGTAAAAGCTCGAGTATTCGCCTTCTTTTTTTTTAAAAAAAATCTTTCTAAGGTAGCTAACAGTGCTGCTTAAATAGTTAATAAATTTCCTTTGAATGTCTACCTTTTCCTTCTAAGTTATGTTTTTATCACAATTATTAATATGTACAAATTAATGTATACAAACTGATGTTGCTAAATTAACTTGAAAGCTCCAGTCATATTTCAGGAAAAGAGTATCGACGTCACCAGGACACTCAGTGTACTTGGTCAGTGTTCTGGTAAGTTAGCACTCTTAATTTCTTGTGATGAACAGGTCCTGAAAAAGTAATTTTAATCTTCAAGTTTCAGTATTTTCAGCTGCTTCTCAGGCCAACTTCATACAAAATTAGGTTTGTTTGGTTTTTTAGGGTTTTCTTTTTTGTTAAACTGAAATAGTAGTAGTTGTTCATCCTTGAGTGCTAATTGGGATTTGTAATGAAACAGTTTCATCAGGGTTGGAATATATAGAACGATAAAACAGTCCAGGTTGGGAGTGACCTTGAAAGATCATCTGGCCCAGCCTCTTGTGGGAAAGGGAGCATAGCTGAGATTATATAGCACCCTGTCCAGTTGTATCTTGAAAACCTCCCACAACGCGGGTTCTACAACACCCCTGGGTAGTTCGTTCCAGGAAATGAACGTTCTCACTGTAAAAAACGTCAAGTACTGGAATGCTGTGGTGATTTCTCCCTGAGCCTTCTCTTGTCCAAGGAGAAGAGGCTTAACTCCTCTGTTATTTCCTCATGGGGCAGGTTCTCCAGCCCTTTGATCATCTCATGGCCCTCTGTTGGATCCTCTCCAGTCTGTCTGCATCTTTCTTGGATTGTGGGGACCAGAACCAGACTGTATGCCAGCTGCAGCCTGACAAGTGCTGGGTGGAGTGGGATGATCACGTCCCTGTCTCTGCTAGCAATGCCCCCGCGGGCGCAGCCCAGCACCTGATCTGCTGTTGTTGCTGTAGTAGCGCGCTGCTGGCTCAGGCTCATCCTGTTGTCCACTGGGACCCCCAGGTCCCTCTCAGCAGGGCTGCTCCCCAGCCACACAGATCTCAGCCTGGACTGGGCTTTTCGGTTTTGTCATCCCAGGTGCAGGACCTTGCACTTGTCTTTTTTAAACTTTCTAATATTCTTGCTACCCCATTCTTCCAGCCTGCCCAGGTCTTTCTGTAAGACAGCTCTCCCTTCTGATGCATCCACCTCACCACCCAATCTGGTGTCATCAGCAAACTTGGTGAGGGTGCTTTCAGTCCTATCATCTGGCTCATTTACGAACATGCTGAACAGTGTGGGGCCCAGTATTGATCCCTGGGGGACCCCACTTGTGACAGGCTGCCAGCCAGAGTACAAACCACTGCTCACCATGCTCTAAATGTGGCCCGTGAGCCAATTCCCTACTCATCTTGCAGACCACCCATCCGGTCTGTATCTTGCCAGTTTGTCCAGTTAATGTTAGTGTTGAGATGTAAGCTGTATGTAATTATATTTGAAGAAGTTGAGTATGTAACTACGTGGGAATATTTAAAATGTTCCAGTTTTCTGTTAGGGATTACTGTCGTTGGCTCAGCAGGGGTGGGTATATGATTTTCATATTAATAGCTATTTACAGATATTTGGAGTAGGGTTTCTTTCTGTAAACTTCTGTAAAATTATGCATATGCATGTAAATGTTCACCCATATGTAAGGCATGCACAAAAGGATATTCTGTCTGTGGCTTACTCACTGGGTTTTTTATGGTTACTTTATAGATAAATTGCAACATCTTTTTCTATATATAAAATTTAAGAGTAACCATAAATCAATCCATTACTTTTTTATATTGCCATCTGTTAGTAGAGTAACGCTGCAGACATTACAAGATTCAAGCTTGGATACTTCCTTAATCCAGAAGATTAAGGAATTGCTTGCATTATCTTGTTCAAACCACACCTCTTCCCCAGATTATTTTTTTCTTGCATAGCTTTTTGTGCTTTCTAAGCATTTGTGGAGAGAGTTTTTTTTCTTTCCACTCCTTGGCAATAAAAGGGATGCTAGAGAAATGGCTATTCCTCCAAAACCAAAATGTTACCAAGCCTCTGTAGGAATCATCTCATTTTGTATTCAAGTCTAGAAGCCAGGTGGTTTTTTCTTTTCTTGGTTGTATGCACGGTTCTTTTACGTTATGCTGTTGAACGACTTGTGCGTGGATTGTACTGTCTAGGTTATATTCCCCCACTGTTGTTCCTAGTGCATGTGGGACATCTTTTAATTCAGATATTGTACCTGTCTTTGTTTTCTAGGGTATAACTGTCAGGGTTTTCTCGTTACAGAAGCAGTTACCTGTGCATGGGCACGATACACCTCTCTAGGGAGGCATTCCAGCTTGCAAGAGGAGGTGATAGTGGAGTACAAAACAAAAACCTGTGCCTGGTTAGAGAGGGTGCAAGGAGGAGGAGGAAGGTAAAGGAGCCTCTGGTACATTTAATGAAGTTAATGGCAGACAAGATGAACGTCATCTTAGAAATTCCTTAATTACTGCCAAACAGTATCTTCGGATTTGTGTAGCAGTATTAACACTGTTTCTATAGTAGTTACTTTTAGTTCAAACAGAAAAAGGCACATTTTTGACCTGAGGGCACAAGTAGGAAGCATGTAAAAATGGGAAGCTTCTTGCTAAAAACTTTAATGAGTTCCAGCATTCACTTCCTAAGCTGATCCTTCAGTAAAAAATGCAAGCTGTTTCAAAAGCTATTTTTCAGTCAGTTTAGCTATGTTTCACCTGCTTATTGGTGGCTTTGCAAAAATAAGATATGCAATCAGTCTGCAGTAAATACATATCAGATAGGATTGGAATAAATCTTTTGGCTATGTTGGATATTGTCACATCTCTGTCTCTTTTAAAGCTTATAGCCTTGTTTGTCACAGCAATTGAAACTTTTAGAACCTTTCTTTCCTTAGTGAAGTTATTTAAATGTATTCAGTTTTGACTGTACGCTTATCTTGCTCTTTCATCTCTGCATAGTCCTTTTGTTAAGATGTACTGAGGTTTTTGGTTGATCTGTTTTGTTCTAGCCCAGGGTTGATGTAACTGCTGAAAGTGTGTTAACGGCTTCTTTTGGAGGTGTGTGGAAGTCCCACGGTTAACAGGTTGGCACAGCTGTTGTACCAAGAAGAGCCTGTGGTAGTGATTTTCCATGTTAGTTAGCTGGTTCCTAGTCTTGAAGTGCATCACGGTTCACTTTTCCACATGTTGTTTCTAAGGGGTTTTGGAACAGTCAGATGAGAAAAGCAGAATTATTCTTCATTAGGCTTACATTAGTATGCTTATGTGCATTGTACCGCCTCTTAGAAAAATGCACAGGGATGCAAAAGGGATAAAAACCCCTTCCTCCCTTTCCTAGAAGAGTACATAACACTCGATTTCATGCATACTGGACAAAGAACACTTACTTGGCTCCAAGTTAGTTTCTGCTCTTGTGTCATTATCTTAAAGGTGCATCCAGTGTCATAGTTGATACGTACTTGCAGAGCTTTTTCTGGCAGGAAGTTCTTTGTGATGTGGAGAACTGCGAAGACTTGGTCAAAAATTGGTAACAAGAAGACAAAAGGAGGACGTGAATTTAGTAAAGTCTGAGTGAAACGTACCTTAATTTAATCTGTACAAATAATGTGCATAAAAGAAGTAATGCGGCCTTACAAATCTGACAGAGATGGGGGATAAAGTGGTACAAGGCGGTCTGGATAAATGGTGAAACTAAGAATGCCTTTTAGGCAGAGAGAAACTGTAAGACTGAAGTGAAATAGTGAATAGGAGCATCAAGTCTTCAGATGGAAAGCTTGAGAAGGAATGGCTGGTGTTAAGAGGATAAGAAGAAACAAACAAGAATACAGGATATTTTGTGGTGGTTTTTTTCTGCTCTGTCTTCATGAAACTGTACTTGAGATTTCTGTGTGCCTTTTGAAATGGAGGGTTTTCCCAGTTCAGGGTAATCATCTGTGCTCTCTTTTGCTTCTAATGGGAACAGAGCGCACATAACAAGAATCTGTAATGCGTGAAAGGTGCTAAGGCAGAGACTGAATTGTTAGGAGGGGAGCTCTGACCATGACTCCTAGAAGTTCTCCATTCTTCTTATGGGTTTTGTTGAAGCAGCAAGGTGTGACTAAGAAGAGCTTTGAGTGAAGTGGATATGGCATTTGATGACTGTTTTTCCTATGCACCCTAGCTTTTTTCCTAAAGGGAAAGAAAGAGGTCTGCAGCTATTATCAATATCTACATTTGTACTAAGTTGCTGAAAAACACTTTTACTCCCCTTCAGCACTTTCTCCTTCATTCCCTCCTCCCTAACCTACTGGGTTCCTACGTAAAAATTGCAGCGTACTGTAACAGCAGAATCCTTTAGTGGAACAACAAAGCTTTGTAATATTTGCTTTTCCCACATGTAAGAAGGAAATATGTAAATAAAAGGATTTGGTTGAACAATGTGACATGCTTCCACACACAATAGCAGCTGCCTCCTTCCAGATGGTAAATTCACCATCTGCTACCTCTTTGTGAACAGCCTGTGCCTTGCATGGACCTTGCGTTGTGTCCACGTTGGGTGCCAAAAGTCCTGTTACTGTACCGTGAGCTTGCTAAAGGGATGCAGTGTAGCTGCATTCCTGCTCACAGTAGAAAGTGCTGGCTGGGCCTAATGAGGCTGGTGTGACTGGGTGTCTGGTACCCAGCATCTTCGATGGAGCGGAGGAAAATTAAGGCGCTCTTGTTTGCAGGCCAGAGGTAACAACTCTATCTGCAGTGCAACTCATTTCATGAGGTTCATGACCTGGCTTGTGGCCATCAGCCATGTGATGTGGCTGTAGCGTTGGGACCATTCTCCTACTCAGCTGTGTGTTGCTTGTGTGTATATATAAGCTGTTTGTGATGTTCTGTCTGCATTCTGTCTGTTTGCTGTAATTGAGATTCTGATACAGAGGGTTGGAGCTTTGAACATGCTGCTTTTGATTTAAACTGGCAGATGGGAGTATTTTCTTGCACAGCTTCTGACTGGTTTGTGAAATGTGGAAGCCTATTATTGGTATTCTCTTAGAAGAAATAAAAAAAAATAATTAGGTAACAAGTTTACAAGTTTGCTACTGCAGTTAAATGGGTGGTCATGGAAACAACTGTCTAAATTGAGATCTAGAGTTGGTAAGACATTTTATAGTTGAATCGCTCCATAACACTCTGTTGCAAGGGTACTTGTGTTTTCTCTTTGAATGTATCTCATAATAGCTATTGTATTGTCAGGGCACTAGCTGTGATTCAGAATGTCATTTAATTATGTTTGCTCAAAACACTGTGAAAATAGTGGATTGTCAGCATCTAAAAATTTGCAAAGTTGTTAGAAATACAGAAGGGTTCCTAGGTAGGACTAGGCAAGCAAGGCAGAGAGAGACAACTGACTAGAAATGATAGGGATCTCGTCTTTGGCAATGATGGAGGATATACATCTAAGTGGGAGCAAGTTACGGTTTTGAGTGCACACATTTGATAAGTTACAGCCACAGGGGCAGCTTTATATTTACAAACAGTCTGGCAGGGTTTTTATTTGATATCCTCCTATCTAAACCTTAATTCCTTTCATGAGACTTGTAGTGCGCTTTAGGTAAGACTCCCTTTTAGGTCTGTTCAGAAGCTGTATTTCAGGTAAATCAAGAGGTCTGGTTAAGCATTGCTTCTAACTGTGAGCAAATTAAACTTGAAGCTGTTAAAAATGCTGAAGTTGTTGATCTTGACCTATAAAACTCAAAATGGTGCAGAGCCTCCGAAGAGGGAAAGGTAGTTTCTTGTGATGTGTTTTTGCAGGTACCCAATTGAGGGTTAAAGCCAGAGGATCTGGGATTTGTTTTATTTCAGAAGGTCCTATCCTTCAGAGTGTCCTGCACTCCTTATTCTCTGATGAAATTACAATGACTAGGGCAGTTTCTGTAGTTCAGTCACTTCTGTTGTAGCTTCTTTGGATAGCATTGAGTATTGGATGGATATTCCTTTATAACTGATAATACAGCATAAGTGATCCTAACATTTTTCACTAGTGTGAATTTGTGCTCAGGAGATTAGCCAATAGTCACAGAAAAATTGATCTATGGATGTATTTCAAAGCAAAAAAAAAATCCCATAACCTTTTAACAGAAATATTAAAAACAAGATAATGCCATTCCTTAACTGAGCACTTGATATCCTTAAATCAGATCGAGTACTGCAATTTTATAAAATAGTCTTTACTGCTTATTACCAAACTACTTGAAGATAATGATGCAAAGTTGTGCAGTGCATCTTCATATAAGATCGAATACAGGTGATAGCTGGATGAAATACAAGATGTGTCCTTCTAAAAATGAAGTCTTTCAACACTCCTATGCTGTATATTGCTTGAATAAAGTGGTTCTGTCTAGCGATGAAACTCTGCTCTCTGGAAAAATGCAGTTATTGCCCAACAAGCATTTTGCATACTCTAACAGTATTGTATCCTGTTTTTTAAAGATGTGTGCTGTCTACAGAGGCTTCCTGAGGTTATCACTTGAGCTGGTTTCTGGTATCTGCTATTCTGCTCAGTATTGACTGCTCTACTGCCATTTGTATCTTCACATCAGTCAGTAGTTAAAATCAGTGTTAATGCTTACTTCTGTAGCTAGTGGTATAATTTGTGTGTGGCACTAATGCATAGTGAGCTGTAAAATACCATGTATTTTGTATTAACTGTTAACATTTCAAATATGTGCTCAGTGACACTGAATTTAATTGCACTTAGAAGTTAACTACAAATTGTTATTTCAGAAAACAAACTTTTCTGAAATGGGGGAGCAAATAATTTTTAACCCTGTTTCTACTTTACCTGGTAATAAATGTCTTCTGTTATGCTTGATATAAAACTGTTGAATGGGAGAGAATACATATAGCCTGTTCAGTGATAGAGGAAGTGATCTCCAATACATGGGATATGCCTATATATATATATGCCTATATATATATATATAAATATATTACTGTCAGCAGCAGGAAGGGTGTCCTCTTTGTTCAAAGCTTCTGGTCTTAAAATTTGAGCACCCAAGTTTATGCTATCA
>VZTV01085545.1:12454-22990 GCA_013400875.1 Anhinga rufa | reverse complement strand
GAGGAGGCACATGGGGCAGAAAACAAGTTTAACCACACAACTAAAAAAAAGAAGCACGGGACTTGTGAAGTTTTGAAGGAGTATGATCACTATTGTGACAACCAATATGACTTTTACTACAAAACAGCTTTCCAGCCACGAGACCTGAAAATAATTAATGAAATATGACCTGAAGTGAAGGAAAGGTCAAGCCTGAACATGCCTTAAAAGCTGGAGAAAGTTGAATGTAGCCCCTGAATTAATCAGACAATGCTGGGACAGGAGGGAAATCAGAATCAGCATGACAAACATACTTTAAAATGCAAACACAGAACTGAGGCTTGCTACTGTCAGACACTAAGGTGCCTGTATGAATTCACATGTACAACTCCTCTTTCCCATATTAAGAACACTGTTAAATTGTCACTTTAAAATGGGTAGGCACGCAGAGAGAACACAAGACACTATCCTTGACTCAATGAAAGCCAGTAAGAATATCAAGACTTTTTCATAAGACAAGCCTATATGATTTAAATAGCACTTAAATAAGAATCAATGCTTCTACCATTTTATTCTTTATCCCTCTTACACTCACTAATGTCAGTCACTTCCCAGCCACAATAGCTTTGTGACCAAGGCCATCTGCTGGTGAGTGGGGTGTGCAAATTAATGGGGTTTTTGTTGGCCAGATTTAATTAGTCCTTGTCAGGATTTAGACACATGCATTGAAATTGTGCCAAGCAGCTGTTTACAGTTGAGCAGTGTCAGTAATTAGTAAACATGACCTCAGTTTCAGATGAAGAAATAAACAAATAAAGGCTTCCCAAATTCCACATGAACCTAAAGAAACATGATTTCACCTGGGGGAAAAGAATGTGGTACTTTGAATCTCCATCCCCAGTTCAAGTGTAGTCCAGACACTTTGTGACCTCACTGTTTTGTGTAACATGAATCAGAAATGTCAGCATTTCTAATGGAGATATGAATTTTACCCTAAAAATCACTACCAGAGCTGGTAACGTTGTTTTCAAGAATTACTGGGGTCTGAATGAAGTCTGAAGGCTAAAACTGCAAATATTTTAGATCAGTATGTATGGGGATTTACAGGCTGTACACCATAATTACAATTGTACTTGTCCTCCTGACTTAAAGCAACATAAAAGGAAATCAGGCAAGGAAATGGAAGAGAAATAAAGCACATCCAAATCCTTACACAGTGACGTCTAAGGTAATGTCAGAGACAAATCAGCAAGAGAATTTAGGAGCAGTAGCATGCTGTGACAGAGATCCTCCCGTTGTTCTAGTGTTCCCTGTTCAGCATCAATACTCCTACATCATTAAGACATTTCTAATAAAACACTTCCTTTAGCTCTTTTTTAAAATTCAGTAACACTTAAGTTCATATTATGATTTTTAGAGTAAGGTGTTTGAATGGCAGCACTGGAAAACCCCAAATATTCTCTTCCAACTTTGCCTTTAAGTCGTAGATGAAGATGAAGCAAAATTAACCCTTTACTCATCCATTTTGCCATGAGAATTTGGGACAACCTTTATAGTATATATAGAAATGTATCCACTAGGAGATAGCTTGAAGGCACTAAATACGTTTCTTGCCTTAGATAATAGGAGGTTTGGGTACATACATTTGGCTGGCAACATAGAAACCAGAAGTTCATGTTTTGCCTGAACAAGCAACATGGAAGAAAAGTATTCCAACAAGAGAAAACGTGGATGCTGTAAGATGACAAATGCCCTATAATGACCAGATTATGACAGAGAATTTATGGATGACAGGTAAAAAGGAGGCAAAGTTTCCTGTGAACTTCAATGCCCTCTTCTTGAAGATGTACATTTGTCCATTCCTTCCAAGCTGGGTTTGGGATTGGTTTGGGTTTTGGTTTGTTGTTGGTTTTGTTGGGGGTTTTTTTGGGGGGGTGGGGAAGGGGGGTGCATGTCATGGTGGCTTTTTCTGAAGCCTATATTAGGCTGTAAACCCAACTTAATTACACCGGTTTTATTTTCTGTGGAAGCAAATCACTTTCCAGTACAGTAAGCTTTATAATTTATGAGCCTTTCAGATTTATTTTTGGTACAGTAAGGCCATGGGTAGTTCTGCATCTGATGGAGATTTGTAGTCTTCAGGATAATTTTTAAAATGAAGATTAGAGGGGAAAAAACCCCAAACAACCAACAGCCACCCCCAACCCCAACCCGCAAGACAAACACAACTTTGAAAGAATAAAACAGTGCATGCAAATTTCCACTGACAACTTTTTTTTCAGCAAAAACATGTTGTCACCAATTTGGAGCACGTTCATATCAAGTCACAATTTTATACTTGTTTTATACTTTTTATATATGTTTTGTATTTTATACAAAGGAAAAAAAAATTGTTTTCATTATTAGTCATACAGAAGGGTCTACTCTGCCTTTGCTTCCAAAAATGGAGCACTCACTAGTAAAAGGGCAATCCCTCATCAGTCATGACAGAGACTCCTACTTTGATATGTCCAATCAAACAAAAAAAAGATACTAATAAAGTAACCCAAATCAAAAACTAAGATATAACAGCATTTCTAGATAGAGCTATGTTACTTTAATGTGAAAGCAGACACTCTTGAATATAAAGGTGGCTTAACTGGTTTTTGTCTTCTTTTGCTCCATAATAATGACTTCTAAGTGCATCTGCACACTTCACTAGTGTCCTGCTTGTTTCTCCCATTACCATGTTAAATATGGCTCTTTGCAGCTTCTTGCAGCACATCATTCAGTGGCCAAACTAGACATGCTACCATTTAGCATCACTCCAGCAAATGGTCCACAGAGTAATAAACATTTTTCACTTTGCCTCAAACTTTTCCAGACTGACTGCATACAAAATTCATTTTAAATACAGAATTTTGCTTCTCCCCTAAAGACAAGGCTCTCTGTCCAGAGGACAAATCACAGATGCTCCATTATAAGGCTGGGCTGCTGCTGCTAAGGCAGAGCAAAATACCATAACTATTTCAGCAAGATTTGACATAAAAATTTGTTGATAAGCTTTAAACATTCTTCTCATTAAATCACTGCATTGAAAGAGCTGAATTACAAAAAATTTAATTTATACTTTTCAATTTCAACTACTGTGAATCACAGTAATCCTTATTTTACACTTTCAAAATAATGCATGAATCTCTACAGCATGCCTGGGTAGAAAGTTAGCTTTATCTTTGAAGTTGAGATAGGGGATTAAAAAACCTGTTATGATGATCTCCTGTTGATCTGCGTATAAAACTCTCAAGCTACTTACCCCAGGGATCTCATGTTCCAGAAAGAGATAATCTGAGAATTGGGAAATTACTAAATTGCAACATCTATTTTTAATGTTTTGTTAATCTCTTCAACAAGCATTTCAAACAGAGGACTTAATTTAGTTTCACTGTCAGGTCCTCTTTTTAATTAATGTTTTCAGCTGATTTTTCTTTCACAGACCTCTAAACTTGGAACTGACTGTATGTTACTGAATTGAAAGGAATGTTGTTTTTATTTTTTAAAATATGCACACATCTTTGATCCATTTTCCCAGTGTAATGCTAAAAGTTTTTTCTTACTCCAATCCTATACCAAATACTGATAATGGCTCTTTCTTAATCTCAAATACATTCAAAAGCAAGATTACCCTCAAAATGAACTGCTGAGGCTAGACAATATAAGAAGTCCATCTACCCGTATTTCATCTTGCATATTATTCAGTTATATATTGTACAGTCCCTAGGGAAAAAAGAAACATATGAGAATAACTCAGAAGGGCCGCCAGCCATGAAAGTGTTGTTTATCTTCAAGTAGTACCATTTCTTCTCAGAATGTAGGAAGTCGACATACCTGTAATACTGGCCTGTGTGAAACTGCGCTGCGTAAATGCCTTGGATGAGCATTAGTACTAATTAAACTTGTACTAGCCTGTTCCAGGGAAAAGGCTTTATTGTAATGCATAGTGTGAGTTTCAGAAACAATTCTGGGAAATCAAACATAGAAAATTCATTCCTCTTTTGGAGGAGAAGGCAGGAAGGGAAAAAAGAGACCAAAAAAAGCCTGATGTTTGTTACAGCAGAACATTTACAATGGTACATAAAAAGACTGTAGAAGGCCTTTATTCTAATAGCTTTGGATGTTCTATCCGTGTAATTGTCCAGTCTGGTTTTGCTCCTTCTGTAAATTCCCTCTGGAACCTGGAAAAGGAAAGACAGTTAAGTGAGGAGTTGTTAGAATTTACTTGATCCTTAAAGAGCTACTACCACCAACAAGAAATCACAAAGAAATATATTACTTCAAAGTTATTCCTGTAAAAGCTCCTTAGACTCTGATGCTTATGCCCCAAAATGGAAGATCAAACTTACTTCCTTCATAAGAAACAAAGTGCACTGACTTCAGAGTGTTTTGGTTCAGATCCTATAGACGCAACAGTAAGACCTTGATATCAAGAAAGCACCCAGTTTTCATAGCAGTAACTATGAATATACCTTTGTAGCAGATCTTCATCTCTAAATAAGGGACTTAATTTAATGGGACGGTAACTGCATTGTAAAGGGAAATCACATGCTATACATCCCACCTGAAAATTTTCATTTTTACTGAAATGTACTTTAAAAAGTAATATATTTTCATAAAAACATCAAATATCAAGCTAACAGTAGTACTGAATCTCCTTGAAAGAAGTTTCCGCAGTTGCTGATAGGAAAATTAAAACATCCATCCCTATTTTCAAAGAATCTTCCTCTTCCTTTTGTAGTCATTAATGCCTTCCTCCCTGAGCATGTCAGTTTTGACTGCTTGTCATCTGAAGACAAGTCTGAGCTTCAAGCTGAGTATTCATGCTCCCAAGTAACCTGCATATTGTGGACAAGAGCAGTATAATCTCATCGCTTTGCAACTACATGCAGATCCACTCCTGGAAATTGTCTTCTCCAGGCACTTTACAGTATTTGGGTACTATACAGGCTTCCGAGGCCTGTAGTGTCTTTGCTCATTTGAGTTAGCGCTGTAAATAGCAGAAGGAATATACACTTGCAAAGATCTCTCTGCTGGGGATTAGGAACAGATATTTAGGGCTTTAAGGGGAGGGTCTTGAGGATACAGATGTTACATGCATTTCTATGAAAATCCATCTACCTTACATGTGCTTTGAGGGCTTGGATCAGTGGCATGAATTATCTGAACACCAGGCAATGTCTGCTTTGTTCTGCCTTTCTGCAGAAAGCATTTCGCTAAAGAATTTCCTCTTTTGTGAGCTACTTTTTCAGCTAATTGCTGTTCTGACTTTTGTGTGGGAAGTGAGAAGTCAACAGCACCACACTTGACTGCTTTGCTTGACTGCACTGCTGTTAGCTGTGCTACAAGAAATGGGAAACAAGGACAGATATCGGCCTATTTCCTGAAAGCTGTGGCAGTATAGGAAATTATCAGAAACCTCATTCAGCGCTCCAACTGTTGCTCTTTCTGACAGAGAAAGAATTCCCATTAATCTCAACTCAGAAGCAAGGTTAATAACATAATGGCTTTAAGGGGTATTTAAAAAATTTGGCCTAGAATAAAAAGTGGAAAGGTGGATGAGAACTGAGATCAGAATCATGGTAAATTAAAACATACCAAGTTCTGTACTGGCACAGCGTGAATGCTTTCAGCTGCCATACTGCTTTCCACACAGCTAGCCCATGTACATAAACGAAAAAAAAAAAAGGACAGGTAAACTTACTCATAGTTTGCTGTTAAAAGATGTCTTTTTTCTTTTGTGCTTTCATCTCCAAACACAATCTGGAAAACTTTGGTTTCACCTGGTACTTCATCAGGTAGGTTAGCACCATTCAGATACCAGAAACGCATCAGAATACTAACAAACTTCCTTCCTGTTGGAAATAAATCAAAGCATAAGGTAGATCTCATTTTTCTCATTGGCCAAATACTTCTATTTGCTATCTAGCATACATTCTAGTGAGATCCTGGAAGGGCAGCTGACTTGAGCCACAGAGAACGCATGATAGAATAACAAACTATTTAAAGCCATATTCATGCTGTTTAGCAACAATAAAAATACACTCTGTATAAAGGTATGTATTTTATCATGAGTGTTGCGTGACATTGTACATAATCAAACAGTATGAATCACAGAATCACAGAATGGTAGGGGTTGGAAGGGACCTCCAGAGATCATCTTGTCCAGCCCCCCTGCGTGAGCAGGCACACCTAGAGCAGGGGGCACAGGACCGCATCCAGGCAGGGTGTGAATGTCTCTAGGGAAGGAGACTCCACAGCCTCTCTGGGCAGCCTGTGCCACTGCTCTGGCACCCGCACAGGAAAGATGGTTTTCCTCATATTTAAGTGGAACTCCCTGTGTTCCAAGTTGTGCCCGTTGCCCCTTGTCCTGTTATCGGGCAAGGGGCAATGGGCACAAGTTGGAACATAGGAAGAAAAGCTCATTACCACAAGGTCCAAAGCCAACCACTGATACTACAAAAGTATGTAGAGTAGTTGAAAGTCCGGAGCAAACTAAGAGGAAAAACAACTTCCTATCCCCAAAATAGGAAAAAAGCTCACTTGGTGTGACTATTTGAAATGCTCATTCGAAGACCCATGGTTAAACTATAAACCATCTCAACTGTGTCTGATAGTGAACTGAGCACATAATGGTGGTATTTAACCAGAAGAAAAACTTGTTTGAGCTCATCACTAGCTTAAAAAAAAAATAAAAATCAGGAAGTCCTAGAACAAAGTATATTCCATTGTTATGGTTTTAACTGGGATACAGTTAATTTTCTTCACTGTAGCTGGTATAGNTGGGGTTTTGGGTTGGTTTTTTTTTTTTCTTTTGGGCTTCGTTCCTCTCCCTTGTTGTTTTCCTTTTTATTATATTATCATTACTATTATTGTTATCATAATCATTGTTATTACCATTATTAATATTACTATTTTATTTTAATTAGTAAACTGTTTTTGTCTCAACCCACAAGTTTTCTTGCTTTTGCTCTCCCAGTTCTCTTCCCCATCCCACAGGGGTGGGGGGAGTGAGCGAGCAGCTGCGTGGTGCTTAGTTGTTGATTGGGGCTAAACCACGACATCCATGAAAGCAGAACAGAAGTGAAGACAGCAGAATTTATGTCATTATCCAGCCTTCACTGTTATTCTTGGAAGACATATTTTCATTGCTGAAGCAACAGCTTTCTGCATATAGAATAATGGTTTTTGAGTGGTTTGAGATTGCTAAGGACTAATAATGTAAAAATCTGAAATTACAAAAGAGGAGGAATGAGCAAGACCTAAAGAGAAGTCAAAACAGTACCTTATTAACAATAACCTCTCGGGTTCTGGTCTAAAAGGAAATCAGGGAACTACATATAGATGAACTACAAACAGGAGAACAAGGAATGAGAAACGGTACTCAAAAACACATCTGTAAGGAGAATGCCTACTTAGTAGCAAAACCAGGAAACAAGACTGCCCATTGCTGAAATCTTTTAGAATTCTAAACATACCATCATCATCATAGTAAATGCGAACATCTCCTTCTGTTGTGTACATGATTGCATCAGTGTCAGCTGCTAAAGCATCCCTGTGGTTGTCAGGGAGCAAAGAAATCTTTTCCTTCAGCACCTGAAGTACCTAAATTCAGAAAAACTGTCAGTTTTTCATTAGGAAATTGAAATAACAATCTTTTCTACTGCAGTTAATAAAATGAGCTATATCGCTAAAACATCTGTACAACATATACAACAGTGGAAGTGAAAAAGCACTGGGAATTTTGAACACTCCCAAACTCTAATTCAGCAATATTAAAGAAGATCCATTTAGTGCTCAAACCAATGAAAATAAAGTGTTTTCAAAACGTTTAGAAAAGCTCCTGTCAAAACAGAAGTTGCAAAGTAAGGCATGTAATCCCATAAAATACCAGTTGAGCTTGCTTTCACAATCATACTTACACTCTGCCTTCTCACTGCCGATTTCTCGTCATGTGTATATTCCTTAGCTTTTGATTAAATTATTTCTTAGTTACCTTTCACAAATTTCTTTGAAAATCAGTTCCATTACTACTAAGTTTATCTTTGTCATTTTGTGATCCACAGTCCCATTAGAAAAAGTTCAAACACTTGCAAATCAGAAAAGTCTGAAAAAATCATTGCTCTGGGACTTAAGTTCCATACCGCATTCACATCCATGGTATTTTGAGTGCCCTAAGACCAACACAGCTGTGTTAAGCAGAAAAAGGGTGGGGTGCACGAACCGAACAGAGGCATCACCTCAAACACCACATGAAAAAGACATGTCACAAGGAAGGATGAAGCTGTACAGCGCTTATTTTTAGCTCATACTCAGTTTTTAGCCTACCTTGAGTTGCCATTTTTGAGTAACGAACAAATCCAGAGGCCACATGGAAGCAAGAGGAGATCTTCACTAGAAGACATTGGTTTCTAATACATTTTGCCAGTATAAAATTCACTGGCCAAAGCAACAACAAAGTAGTGCGGTATCACAGCCTCATCCACTACATGCTCTGGTTACATGAGGTCTCTGGATCAATGCTAACCCGATCATCTCAAGAATTTAAGATGAGCAGAGGAAGAGGAGATGCTCTTTCAAAACAACTGTAAGAAACAAACTCACATTTTATTGCTATCTCTCCTCAGAGAGAGGAGGCAAGATTGTCCATTGGGGATGCACTAGAACAGCACCAAAATTTCTGCTGCAAAGGCATGGGTGGCAATAGGGCAGGCCAAGCCGACAGCCAGTAAGAAGGCAGACATAGACCTGAAGTATCTCCTCCACTTGACTCTGATGCATCTGCTACCTCCGTCCCCTGGGAAGCCAAGACAACTTCAGCAATTAAAAATTCATAAAAGTACAGAATACACAGCACCGATGTTTAACTATCCAGCTGAGCCATATCCCTGAGACCATGACAGAAGACCTTTCGGCCTTCCAGCTGAAACCAGTAATTGGCTGTATGATCTGCTTGGGGATGGGAATGTATTAGTGCTGCAGGGATGAGCACAAACCAGTTCCTTTCTTCATCAGAATTCTGGTGCACAGACTGGAAGCGTCAGCTATCTGCCTACACCAGCAGAGGTATGCAATTCTGCCTGCCATCCAGAACCCACCTCCTTTCAATCCCTTCTGGTACACCAGCAACCCTTTTGGCAAGTGGCCCTTATGCATAATTGCAAGAATTTGTTGTTGTTGTTTGTTTTTTTTTTGTTTTGGTTTGGGTTTTTTGTGCTTTTTTTAATTGTTTGTTTGTTTTTAATACAGTGACTTAATTTATTAAGTATCATGCCTTGAAATTAAACACAGAAAAGCTGCAGGACAAACAATTGCCCTGTTCTGCATTACGCTGTTTTTCCCAAATTAAGTAATCTGGCAGTATTTGTAGATAATGACAGGCCGAATACATGTTGCTTCATAATGGAAAATCAATTGGTAGAATAAAAGATGGAAAGCATTTACCTCTGCTGATACAAGTTCCTCCAGCAGGTCAAGTTTACACTGAGACAGCAGCTTTGAAACCATAGAAAAGGCCTACCAAGAAAAAAAAAGAGAAATACATGAACAAATAACACTAGGTTGGCTTATTTTTCAGACAAATCCATCATTGCATGACAAGCTACCCAAACATTCCATGATTTAAGATTTCAATGTTTGCAGATTGTATCACCATTGAAATGGAAGCCCTCCAGTACTACAAAAGCGATTCCATGAACTGATAAAAACATCAGGTTTCTTTTCAGCCTCTCATTTAAAGCATCAAACCTTTTGGTATCAGGCAAGTGAATGCATAGCTTACTAAAAAAAGGCATTACAGCAATCTATGTAAGTTGGTTTTACTGTCTTTTTGGTAATTCAAACAGTCTTTGTCTTTCCCTGTAAATATTTTGCTCCCCTTTTCCCAGCTCATCTCCTGGCTTCAGTCAAAACAGAAGCGCCAGTTTACAAAATTTCTTTATAAAGCTCTGGACTTCAGGAAGCCCAGCTCCCCTTCCCCCCTCAGTCCTGCAGGTACACACCGTAACGCCTCTCCGTATTCACGCGGCGTGCCCGCCAAACGCCGACAGAGCGCACAGGATTCCCCAGCAAGCAGAAACAAAGTCTCCTGAATAGACCTTAAGCACTTTAACATTCTGTCCCCTACGACCTGGCGTGTTGTCCTGGGTTGGGTTTTTTTTGGTTCAAATTAAATACAATAACTGAAGCTCCAGAGCCGGTAACTGTATTTTTTTTCCACGATTAGCTCTGAGCTCACCACCCCTCCGGCACGTTCTGCTGAGAAAGCCGACCGGGTTCGTACGCCCGGAGGAACAAGCACGCGCGCCGCTCTGCGCCCGCCTAAGCCGCCCCGCCGCGGGAGACGGGCCGAGAGGAGGGGGGTCTCCCTCGGGGCCCCCGCCCCGCCGCCCACCTGCTTGGCCCCTCGCGTGAACTCCTCCACGCTGAACTCCTGGTCGAAGTAGAGGCGGATGAGGAGGTAATAGAAGCGGGTGCGGAGCCAGGCGAGGGGGCTGGTGATCCTCACCACCACCACCCGCCGCTGCG
>VZTV01085542.1:0-10481 GCA_013400875.1 Anhinga rufa | reverse complement strand
TTTCTATCCACAAGGATGTATAGGGCTACTATAAAGCCCTAAAAATAAAGGTTTGCAATAGATTGGTAGTTCAGCCTATAACTCCATTAATACTAATTGTTACTACTTTAATTGAACTTTAATGCACTGAACAGCTGGCCATTTGTAGTAGTAAAAAGGTATTTGCCTTGCAACATCAATAGCCACATACCTTTATATGTAAAATCCAGTCTCCATAGCAAAGTGACAAAGTCTGAGAGAGGGAATAAAATCTAAACAGATTTATAAAGAAGCTTAAACATTCCCTAGTTGTAAGAAAGTAGTGCCTTGTTCTGTAGTTCTGGAAATTCTGATGTTTATTATTGAGTAAATTAAATATTTATGGCCAAATTATATTTTCATCCCATGTAAGGAACCAATATAAGTAACAGGTCCACACTAACCGGTGGATGAGGTTGGTTACAGAGGTGTCAAGGTTCTGTTCTTCACTTCCTTTTAGTTTACAAAAGGGAGTTGAAAATCCTGCTCAACTGCCTTCCTGCTGTGATCCAAAATCCAGGTAGTATGAAAGAAGCTTTTCACACACCTTAATGGGTGCATAAGGCAAATGGCAATTTTACCCTTACTAAATAGGACAAGAATATAATTTAAAATAAAATGCAAAATGTCAGGAAAACCAATCCTCCTCTTTACAAATAACTCTTGAAAAGATTAATACTGGAAGAACAGGTTGAATTATGAATTTTCAAAGCGTCCCATATATGCCAAAGTAATATTATAATTGGTATTATAATTAATACATTATAATTGATAACTGATGTGTCAAAATATATTGTAATTTATTGTAATTATCCCAACTATATTTAAAAGCACAACATGAATTAACTAAGATTTTGGATATTAGACATAAAGGAATAAATTTGAAAACAACCTGTGAACTGAAGAAGGAACCAGAGAAATAATTTAGTGTAAAGACAAAGATGTACTCCAGTATGATTTTCCAAAGGAACTCCAAAAAGTTATAAATCAAAGATATTACTATAAAGCAATGTATGATAATTTTTTTTAAAGTACTGTAACTCACATTTCCAGTTACTGAGAAGGTAACACCACCCACATATTAACAAAATATTTATTTCTGAAAGACAAAAGCAAGTAAATTGCTTTTCCACTTTTTTCCTGTGGATGCTGAAAAGAGACAGCTTTCTCTCGGTTTTTTGTACAAGACAGATGCAAAACACTTTACAGCCCTTTCCAAGGTAATTTTCACAGCTCAATCTACATGAGCAGAACAGCTGTAATGAAGCAGCAGCAGAATAATATCTAATTAGTCAACACTCTCCAGCTGTTACCACAATTATAGAAATTACCATAGTATGTGATTATTAAAACAAAAATTTTATAATTTGCGAGAAACAACCAAATGAAAAGGCTTTCTTTTCCAGAACAGCACTACCCATGCATGTCAGGAACATAAAAAACGGTAAACTTGTTGTGCTACTGTTTGTCCAACTACAAGCTCAAGCTCTTCGACAGATGCATTACAAAGCCGGTGGATACTTCCAAAGTGTTGCAGCAAAAGCAGAGCTTTTGTTTTTCCAACTCCTGGGATTTGTTGCACCGTCCGAAACACTGATGGCTCTGCCAGCTGAGAACACTGTTTACGAATAAAGGGGTTACTGTTGTGATCCTTACTTTGTTCACGGACCTGAAGCAAAACAAGACCATAAGTGACGCTGAGTGCCCTCTACTGGAGCTCTGCTTTTGGTTCATCTCAGTGACTAGGAAGTTTTTAAAACAAGCTGCCTCCTTAAGTATGCACCCTTATTAAGGGTTTTGATGCAGATCCACAAAGTCTCACTAAGAAACCAGTTTCTTAATACCAACCATGAATTAAAAGAATGATTTTGTCATCTTTTTGATGCAAAGAAAGGATAAAAGAAAAGAAACAGTATAAGAACACAATTTTCCCAGCCTGAGACAAAGCAAAATCTCAAGTTGGTTTTGACAGCAAACTTAAGTGAGGATTGCCTAATGCTATCCAGTGGCATCTTAGCACAACATCACATTAAAAAAAAATAAATAAATCCAGTATCATATTCTTCACCTTTTTTTTTCGTTCCCAAATAAGCCCTCTTTCCTGCCGAGCTATACTACCACATTACTGTTGCAGGATATTTATTCCTTACATTCAAACAACAAAATATGTTGTGTTCCTTTACAATCCCAGGTATCTTTCTGAAATGAGCGATGATCGCAGGAAAACAGGTAATTCTCATATCTCATATTTTAATAAATGTTTGTCTACTAACATAGGAACTTACTAGCTGAGTAATAAGTTGAGAAGCTTCTCCTTGATTTGCCACAGGAAGCAACACCATTCCAAGTTCTAGCACAACAAGGTTTTGTACTGCTAAGAAGTACTGATCACTTATTTGGGTTCTCTCCACAATTACAATTCCCCGAAGACTGCTGGCCTGTATTGAAAGGAAAAAAGAAAAGATCTTGTTAATGACAAGCCGATGCAATGCAACAGAGAGCAAACTTCTGTCAAGTGTGAGCTGCCTGAAAGCAAATCAGAGGAAGAACAGAAGTTGCAGCAACAGTACTGATTAATACAGCATTATTATACAGCATTATTACACAGCTGTGTAATTTTTCAGTTTTCAGGTGGATATTATCACAAAAGTTTAGCTCCACTAGAATTTAAAAATAACACAAGAATGTTTTCAGAGCATGGAACAAACAAATACCAATTTAAAACTTTTCTCTTTATGTAGTACTTACATTTCTAAACTGAACCAACCTCCGTTTGAATTCATCCCCTGCAACCAAATCTGCTTCAGAAATATATAAAATGCAAGTTCTGTTTGAAAGATGAAAATCCACAAGTCCCAAGCCATCTTCAAAGATGAGTCTAATTTTCCCTTAAGGTGAGATTGTTAAAAAAAAAAATACAGTAGTGAAAAAAATACTAATAATTACTTCGCAGCACAACCTTCCTTATGTGCCTTGACAATGAACTTCATATTCTTTAAAAGCCTTTCTTCTCTTTAAGCAAAACTGGTACAAGGAACCCAAAGTACTCTCTGATGCCTTCAGTAATGCCAATTAATAGCACTTTCAAACTACAGATTTGAAAGTGCTATAGCTTCTCAGTAAACTCTGGACTTGAACACGTGCTATCCTGAAAGGATCGTCTCAATTTAGTTTGCTGCACCAACTGATGATAGCACAGTCCCAGTATCCATGTAAATTCAAGGGTGTCCTGGTTTCAGCTGGGTGGAGTTAATTTTCCTCCTAGTAGCTGTTATAGTGCTGTGTTTTGGATTTAGCAGGAGAATAACATTGACAACACACTGATTAGTTGTTGCTGAGCAGCGCTTACACTGAAAGTCAAGGACTTTTCAGCCTCTCATGCCCTGGCAGTGAGAAGCTGGGAGGGGGCACAGCCAGGACAGCTGACCCAAACTGGCCAAAGGGATATTCCACACCATATGATGTCATGCTTAGTATATAAAGTGGGGGGAGTTGGCCGGGGGCAGCAATTTCTGCATAGGGACTGGCTGGGCATCACTCCACCAGCAGGTGGTGAGCATTAGCATCATGCATCACTTATTTTGTATATTCTTTCATCATTATTATTTTCCCTTCCTTTTCTGTCCTGTTAAACTGTCTTTATCTCAACCCATGAATTTTACTCCCCCCCCCTCCCCCAGATTCTTCCCCCCATGCCACTGAGGGTGGGGGGAGTGAAGGAAGGGCTGCATAGCGTTTAGCTGCCTGCAGGGTTAAACCACAACAAAGGGACTTCAGTGGAGGTGCCTATTCACAATAGCCCCCCACTGCTGTAGTTCCCATGAAGCAGATACTTCTGCTTCCTCACCACAGTGCTCAGCAACTATGCAAATATGACAGAACTGGTCCTGTAGGTACATGATAGACAAATAGGACTTTTCAGCCTGCTAACATAGGCTGTACCACAAATATGGGACCAGTCAGGCACAGAGTAAAGCATATTCCAGCCAATTTTAACAATACTGGGTGATACAGGGGAATGCTTTGCCTGAATTGTTCTTCCTCTTCCAATTTGTTTGTGCTTACCTTGTAGCCTTTGGGCTATCTCTGACCCTCTCCACTTCTCATTTCCAATCACATGCCCAAAAGGTACAACTATAGATCCTGCTGTCACAGGGAAGTTTGCTTTTGTTGTCATCAGACCTCCTTTAATCTTTTCTTCAGTAGCAGTTACACCCTAGAAATGTGGAAGACATATTCACACATTTCATAAACCTGTTCCAAACTTAATTTTATTTTTAAAATTTGTAAGACAGAATGCTCTGGAAGAGACACTATTTCCTCCCCAAAGGTGCTTTACAGCTATGGTTAATATATCAAAATCGGTAAGCAAAGTAACTCTGTTTACTTGCATACAGGCTGTCGGCTTGTGAATTCCACTCCCAGCTTTACCAGTCAATCTGAAAAACACCTGAATTAAGACACACAGACGATAAAAAAAACCCACACCGCCTTTCCTGTGCCTTCATCCACCCTTGCTGGGAGAAAGTCTGCTTCAATTACAAAGCTGGCTCCAGAGGCATCTCCAGCCCTCAGCTAGCAGAAGTCTCCAGACAGATTATTACAAGGTAGCTGGTGGGAGAGATTATTCTCGGGTTTGCCAGCTTTATGGGGCATTCTGACTTCAGAGGGAACGGGACTCTCTGAGGCTATGGCAGGATTTAAGAGCCAAAGACGAGCCCGCACCACCGCAACACCCCCCTGAGCCGCAGCCCGGCCCGCGGCGGGCCCTCACCGGCGGGCCGCTCTGAGGGGAGCCGTCTATCCCTTCTCCGGTGGCCGCACCGGGCGCGACGGAGACCAGGCGGGAAGGGAGCCTGCCGCCGCCTCAGGGGAGGCCTCGCCTCACCGCCGCCAGGCGAACAGCCCGCCTCGGAGCGCGCCTGGCTGACAGCGGCAGCCGCGAATGGGAAGAGAGCTCCGCCGCCCGTGAGCGAATGAGAAGGCAGGATGGGGCGGGCCGCTCCACCGGTAGGTTGCTAAGGCCTGAGACGGGATGAGTAAGACGGGTGCTGATTGGGGAAGCGCAAACCCGCAGCAAATCCGCCGCGTCGTTGTTACCAGGCGGGTCGCGACGGGAGAAGCGTCTGAAGTGGGGAGTAAGTTGTGGGGAGGCAGCAGCGGCGGAGTCCGGTCCCGATCCCGGTCCCGATGTCGATGGCGTTTAGCTTCAGGAGAGGCCGGAATGGCCCCTTCGTGAGTACCGCCCCGCCGGACGGGCCCCAGGGCCGGGGGGGCGGGAGGCGGCCGCGCCCCGCGGGTGGCGCCGGCGGTCGCCGAGCTGTTGGGCTGAGTGAGGGACGGGGAGGCGCGAATCCTGAGCAGAGGTGGTGGTGTCCGGAGGGCGGGTGCGCGCCTTCCCCTCGGCCGGAGCAGGCGTTCGCTGCTGTGAGGCGGGCTGATGAAAGCTGGGAGCAGCGGGGGTGTAGGACTGTGGGCAGCGGTGCGGGTGCTGTCTTGTAACGTACTTAGAGTAATTGAAGGTTGCTTAATATTAGAATGAAAATAAAGTACCGATCTTCTGTTGTTGTCTTACGTTTACATGCAGGGATGACAGCATCCTTTTGCCTCAGCTGTATTCCCCGGTAACTATAATAAGACATCTACAGTCAACAGCCTGTAGGAAACAAAATGGTGCATGCCAGACTGACTTCCACAGTTAGGGAGCCAGTGCGTTTGCAGGATGAGGTCGAATAAAAAGACAGTCTTTGTAATGCACCGTTTAGTTACTTGATGTGGCTTCCTGAAAAGACAAATATTTCTCAGGTCACCTGTTCATTATTCTGTTGGACAAGACAAAGAATAATCGCAAAAAAAAAATCTGTAGCAGAAATAGCAGACACTTAACCTGTTTTATTCCATAAAAAAATAACATCTGTCTGAAAGTGATAGACTTTATTATGACATGGTGTTTTCTGATGCCTGGAGAGAGGACAAGAGGCAATGGGCACAAATTCAAACACAGAAAATTCGACTTTAACATAATAATAATAATTAAAAAAAAATACTGTGAGGGTGGTCTGGTGCTGGAACAGGTTGCCTAGGGAGGTTGTGGAGTCTCCACCCTTGGAGACATTCAAAACTCAACTGGACATGATCCCAAGCAACCCTCTCTAGTTGACCCTGCTTTGAGCAGGGACTTGGACTAGAGAATCTCCAGAGCTCCCTTCCAACCTCAACCACTATGTGATTCCATTCATACTACTCTTTGTAGGGAACTCGGGTCCCAGTTTTTCTGAGCTGGTATTTAATGTTATCCTTTTTAAAAAAACTGTTGGGTTTGCTGATAAAAACACATTAGGATTTTTTTTTTTAATTTGGGCTGAACTTTTGACTGCAAGGCTTGTTTAGTGGTAGTTTTTTATTCCATCTCATACTGCTGTGACTGAGGATTACTTCTGACTGACAGGACTCCTACAAGAAAGGGACTAATATTGTTACTCTGAAGCGGAGTTCAAATATTTTGAAAAAAGTTAATTTCTAGTATTCCTTTTTTCTTGAATATATACAGGAAAAAAACAAACCTGAGTAAGTTAAAATTCTGGTTTTGCAGATTATGATATAGTAGGTGGAGAACCTACATTCATGGGTCATATGTAAATTACATTTCTAACCTTCGTTAGCAGCTGTTCATACATGTTAAAAAGTTAAACTTGGAACCATTTCAAGTCTTCTGTTTACATTAATTGCATGTAATTGTTCTTCCCTTTTATATTATTTTGCATTGTTAGTTTTTGTGCATGTTCAATTCTGTGTGTTTTTCATTGTGATCCTTAAAGTCATTGTCAACTAATTTTATTTTAAATTGTTTAGAAACATATAGCTCATGGCCTGGTCCCTGCTGCTACCATAGCTCCTAAACCTGCAGTTCCCCGCACCCCTCCCCCTCGTAGTCCAAACCCTTCTCCAGAAAGGCCCAGGTAGGTTTTGAGTTTTTTTGTTTGTTTGTTTCATCAACTACAATAGCATACTAGAAAAGCATGATTAGAAGAATTGCATGTCCTTGCTGCAGTATTTACATAAACGTTCTCATAAACAGAATATATTTTTAATTGGGGCAGTTCCCATCTTTGAACTTTAAAGACCCCTATTTTTCTCCCACTCCTAAGCATGCTAAATAATTAGGACAATGACCATTATGAATATGTAACTTATTATAAATCTGAGTCAATAAAAGACAAATGGACTATTTAAAGTTAGGACCATTTTTAATTTGGCTGCTAGAGTGTAGAACTGTAGCAGTACTAGTACCGTTGAGTCAGGAAACTTTTAACTCATTAGAAAAGCATAAATTAAGTGTTACTAACATGCCACTTTATTGCATATTAAAAAAAGCAGGGACTTAAAAAACTGGCAGGTAAAACCATGTTGGATTAGACTTGAATTAGCTATATAGGCAAGTTACATGAAGAGAAAATACCAATTTCTTTTTCTTTTCATTTGTAGATTCTTACACTTTTTCTTTTATGTTTTGTCTGTGTTTAGTTTCTATGGTCTTTCTAGTGTCTGTAACATTCCTACTTAATCCTAGTTCGCTGCTTCTTCCTTTTTGACCTCCAGTTGTCATTCCTGTTACAGTCCTCAGCATTTCTCTCCTTTAATCTTTGTTCCTACTAGTTTTTTTCTTTTCACCTTACTCTTCTGTATACCCCGCAGCATCCCACAAATAGGCACTTCTGTCTACTTATGCTTGCCCTAGTTTGCAGTGTGCCAACATTTATTAACAGCTTCAGAGTCATCAGTAAAAGGTTCAGAGTAGGGAATAATGGAAACTGGGAAACAAAATAGCAGAACATGGAACACTTTTTGAACACACTGGCAGGTAGTATCGTTATGGCTAAAGTGAATGCGAATTACTGTACATGATCGATGTCAATTTTGCGAATGTAACTCAGTATATTCCATGATTTTCATGCATGTGATTTGGGAAAACCAACTGGTATTGTACTTTACTCTTAGATAGCTGCGTTACGATAGCTTGCCCAGTTTTGTGCTTTACTTTGGGAATTAATAGTTTATAACCAGTCCCTTAACACTCTCAGTGGTGTTTAACTGTGAGCTTTAAGCAAAGCAAAAATAGTGAAGATGTTTTGCAGTGGAAGAAAATCTAAAATGTGGAGCACAGAGAAGACATCAGTATTGTTTCATTTCTTTATTCTGTTTTCTTCCAGATCTGCTCTAGCAGCAGCTATCCTTGCAACAACACTAACAGGGCGCACTGTTGCTATTCCTCAGCCTCGGCAGCGATCACTTTCTGAAAGTGATTCCACCTACGTGGAACAAGAATGCTTTGAACCATATGCAACAGTCACAGAGCTCAGAATGGGGTAGCGTGTACTTTCTGTTTTGATATCTTATATTAGAAATAGAATCTGTCAATGATATAATTTTACCGTAGAGTTACAGCAAACTAATTCAACTCGTGGTGTTATAGCCATTTACTTTTTTTCTCACCACATCTTAAATTGGGTCTGAAGCATCTACAATCCTTATTCCATTTCTCATAAAGTGATGTCATCCATACAATCTCCAGAGAGGGAAATTTGGAGTGAACAGGAGTCACAAGTGAAAACATGTATTACTTCTGCCAAATGACAACCAATTATACAAACAGTTAATCACTGAGGAATCATCCGAATTACATGTCAGATATGTTTGTGCTAAATAATTATTTCAGACTCTTCTTTTGGTAGAATTAGCAACCCTCTATCTCTAATCTGGCATGCTCTTTAGGACAGAGAAGAAAATGTATCTCCAGTGTTAATCATCTATTTTAAAGCATACACATAGGCTGGATAATCCTTGTTTGCAGCTAACAGAAGCTTAGATGTCCGTGTCAGCTGTTTGGACTTGTGTATATTCTAAGACTGATGGTTCTACTTCACTAGTGGATTTTAGTTTTTTGGTTTTGTTTTTGTTTTTGTTTTTTGAAGAGTGAGCAACAGTGAAACAGGCTTTAAATTGCTTTCTACTTGCAGGCCCAACTGGAAACTTGATGGTAGTGACAGATCTCCTGTACAGTCCCTGGAAATATCAGGCAATTATTGTGAGGATGAGGACATGGATACCTATCTTTCAGATGCTGATAAAGAGGCAGAGTCCAGCTGTCAGAGTAATGATAAAAGGGGAGAAAGCTTTAGTACCAATGCTATTTATGCTGTTCCCTGCAAAAATAAAAAGGTAGGGTTTTAAAATGTGTTAATTCCTTTATTGTGTTTTAATATATTAATGCAAATATTAAATATTTCTAAGACTTTTCGTTCTCTTCTAATTCTTTAGACATTTATTCAAGTTTTATTTCACATGCCTCTTTTTGTGGTTAGTTTACGCCTGTATGAGTTAGGTTGGTTTGTTGATCCTCACAGATACCGTATCTGATTATTAGGAGCCTTTCCTTATTAGGAAAACACTGGTATTACATATAACTATTGTGCGTAATTTAGTCTTGTAAAATGTCTAATATTTTATGTAGAGCGTGATACTTAGATTATTTGTTAGAAGCACTAGGAACTTTACTTTTACAAATGGTGAAAGCTTAGTTATTGATTCAGTGTTGTGCTAATGAGCAGAGACCTATATAGAGGCAGGAAGATTCAGAATCTAACAAAATAAATTACCTTGTTGTCTTGAAGACCAGTGGATATTTCTGTATTATAGGTTTGGATTGTTTTAACCAGCAATGAGCAGGTTAATACTCCTAGAGCACATTTAAAGTTCAGGTCGCATCTCTGTCCAAAATGATATAAAAATTTAACAAACAGGAAGAAGTAACTGAGTAGTAAAGAGGCAATGAAATGCTATGTATGTGAAAGAAATCAGAAAACACCCCTAGGTGAAGAGAGAGTAGTCAGTAAGAGGAGGGGAGGAAAAAAATAAAAGGAGTGAGTGGACTATGTGAGACACTGGTATGCAATCAACAGGGGAAAAACAGCAGAGACAATGTTAAAAATTATTAATGAATCCTTCAGGGCTGTGATAGAGTAGATAAATGCTTGATCTTTTATTAAGAGCAACTTTAGATATAACACAGAACAAGGAAATGTAGGATAATCTCACACACTTGTGACTGAACAAGGTGACAGGGAATATTGGCCCTGTCAACTAAATGACTGTCATAGTTTCCTACTCCTGTCGATCACTGTAAGGATTAGATTTTATTTACATAGAGCCCTAAACCAAAAAAGTATGTCTTATCATTTATCATCTTAAAATATTGGAGTGCAATTCTAAATGTGACTGGGACATTAGTACACTAAAGGTTTCATACAGATATCAAGACACGTGGTCTATTTTAAGTGTTACCATAATTTAGATAAGCTTATCTTATTTTTACATAGGAAGTGTTTCCACCATCTCAAAGTACTAATGCTGACAAGAAAGAGGTGCCTTCTCATGAAACTGAGTTTCAGGTGCTGGTGGATGAA
>VZTV01085541.1:0-10021 GCA_013400875.1 Anhinga rufa | reverse complement strand
TGGCGGCCCCAGAGCCCGGCGGGAGCCCCCGCCGAGCCGCGCCCGGGACGTGCCGTGCCGTGCCGTGCCGGAGGTGGGCAGCGCGGGCCCGGGAGGGCGGCCAGAGGCGGCCCCCGCGTCGCCTCCGTGCTCGCTCCGGGAGCGCCGAGGCGGCGGGGTTGGTGGGATGGGATGGGATGGGATGGGATGTGGTGGGAACGAGGCCGGCCCGGCTGCTCTGGGTGGCTCCCCTGGCTTGTAGGGTGATGCATGTCGGGGCGTAGCGCGGTCTCGTGAGTCCAAGTAGCAGAAGTTTACTTGGAGAGATGAGTCGCGGGAATCTGGAATAAAGGATATATTGAAGAAGGTGAGCGATTGTTAGTCCCCAAAGGGATCTTCCCGAGTGACTCGGAGAGCACTGCACCTGCTCACGTTCCACAGCTGAGGCGGTAAGGCCTTGGCAGTAGAGATTTCAAAAGCTGCTGATAAATCCAAAAGTATTAGCTTAGGTACCCGATCTGTGACCCATACTTGCAGCTTGTAGACCCAGACCAGTTATCTTCAGACTGGAGTCAGTAGCTCGGCCGAAGAAGCTGGTCACTGTGACAAATGCTGTGACTGTTGCACTTCAATTTTTTCAATAACCTTTCCCAAGGAATGAAGACAGAGGTTGCAGTGTGAGTCAATTGGCAGGTTTCCGATACAAAAAGGTGGTTCACCTTCCTCCAGCTGAAAGGGAAGCTGTGTTCGAGGTTTGTTTGTTACAAAAGCGTACACCCCAGCCGGTGGTTACCACCCCACCGTCCTCCCGCTTGGATTTGCACGTGCTCACGCAGCTTGTGTGCAAGTGACTGCAATCCTTCCTTTCTGCCCGGAAGCCAGATCTGAAAGTCTCTCTCTCTGTGGATTTCAGTGTCTGTAATTCATGACTGTTGTTTTTTTTTCCATGATGACAAACTTTCGGAGAAGTCCCGAGTCCTTTCTGTTTGCATGCGGCCACAGCTTCTTTACCTCGCGTGACGGTACAGGCCCAGCCTGAGTGCCAGGGCCAAGCAGTTCTGGTCCCTTAGGAAGTGTCAGTTACAACTTTGATTCGTGGGTGTGCGGCCGGGAGCACTCCAAAACGTGTCCCAGAAATAGGTTGTAGGTTGTGGACCTTTAGCATTTATTACCAACTCTTCAGATGACTTACTGTTGACTGTAGTTTCATCAGTCATATACTATCTTGTGTAACAGCAATCCCAGGATTGCAGCGTGCAAAAGATGTTTGTCCTCAGGCAGCACAGGAGAAAGCAAATGTTCTTTAGATTGGTATTTAAGGCAGGAAGAGAGACGAGGTTTGAACAAGTTTAGACTTGGAGTTTATAAGAAGAAAACCAACAGGGCCGTGGTTTTCCCTAAAAGATTTTTCTTCTCCTCTGAGACTCCACCCTCAGTTCTGGTAAACATTTCTAAACACTTCTCTGTCAGTGACATCACCTCTACAGACATTTGTATAGTACACTGTCATTGATGCAACTAGCTGGGTTTGGTTGAAATTTCTGCGCTAAATTTATAAGGGAATAGAATTCTCCTGCAGTTTTCAGTTTCAGCTCCCAATTCTTTCAGACCATACTGTGAAGACTCATTTAAATCTCATTACACGTGTATCAGCCAGCCAGGTGAGTAAAAGGGCTCCTCCTAAGTAAAACTGCCTTGTAACTCTAGCTTTAATATTATAATTTACTGTGCAATAGTACTTTCTCTAAAGCCATGTTCAATTAATTGTAAGACCAGAGCTCTGTCTTTGCTTGGCTTGCGTTACAGAATAGCATGGTGCTCTCTGCTGCTATCTTCATCACGCTGATCGGCCTGATCATATACCTGCACTTCGTGAAAATTGACCAGGAGTCCCTGTTGGTCATCGGCTCACTCGGCATCCAGGTGACTTCATCCTATGCTTCGGGGAAGGAGAGCACAACCTTCATTGAGATGGGTCAAGTGAAGGATGTAGTTATCAATGAAGCCATCCATATGGTAATTATACACAGTCTTTCTTCTTTTATATCCGTAGGCACACTCACATCCAGTGTATTTCATGAGAGTGATTTACCAGAGCAATTAAACACAGCACCATCCATAGCTTTACTGACGTCAGGAGCTTTGTTTCAGATTTCTGTCTTTATTCTCTTATCTGCTCTCTCACCTCTAAAGAGCTCAAGCCAAACAAATAACCTCAAAATCCAAGTCCATCCCCTAAATAATGCCACTGACACCGAGCTAGTGGTTTTAGCTCTTTGTGTTGTGCTGTTCTTGCAAATCCTGGTGCCAAACTCCGTAAGTAGTCAAGAGGGAGATAAGAAGATAGACAACACGAGAGATGATTTTTCCTATTACTGGGGTTTTCTGCAAAGCTCCTGTAGAAAAGCAGACCTTACCCTTCCAGTATGTGTGTGTTCTTTTCAGGTTAAAAATTTAATAGAAAAACCACAGGTAAAATTATTTTTTTATTGTGTGAAGGGAGGAAAGCTATAGCTATGAATTTGTAGACTTGACTGTGGCCTGGGGTGACTGGCCTTCAGCCCAATGAGTTGAAACAGATCCTCTTTCTGTGATAGCTCCAGGCACTTGGATGGCATTTTCAAACTCTGATGATTTTGTCTGTTTGTCTTGTAGCAAAAGGTTATCTACTACCTGTGCATCCTCCTCCAGGACCCTGGAGATCCTCAGGGAGTATCTGAGGTTGTGCCACTCTTTCAGGTGAGTTTGAATGGTGGAGAAATCCAGATCTGTGGTCTCCGTGTGCACGCCAGGTGTCTCAGCGTATCTTTATTGCGCTACAGGTAGCCGATTACAGTTGCCTTTCCCTGGCTGGGCCTTCAGGGTGGGTCTTGCAGCATTGTGGAATGGGTGGTATTAGAAGTCTTGTAGAACTACGAACGGGGGATGGTTTTTTCATTTGCCCTCCATTCAAAGAACAGGGAGCTGTGTAAATCTGAGCCCAGCCAGGAGTTTGCATGAACTAGAAGTCTTTGGCTCATGTAGGGTACTGAGGACTCCTACAGCTTTCTGCATAGCCTTATGCTCAGCATTACCATCATAACTATGGCACTGTGCTGCAGCTGATTTTTCTCTCAGCTCCGCGTGCCAAAAGCACTCATGATAACCTCCTTGGCCTTAGAATGACTTTCCCTGTCCCACGCGTTGACAAAGATCACAGTACAATCTGTGAGCAATTTGCTTAATGTATAATAACTTGTTTGCTTTACCATTACCCTGTCTCTCCTTTCTCTTCTCTTGCTAACTTGTTCTGACTGTTCATAATCCCATTTTTGGGATGGATTTTCTTTCTGCCTAACACAACAATGCCCTGATCCTTGAGTGGTGGTAAGCGGTACAGAGGTACCTCACATCAGAGACTGTTGAGGTTTATAGCCCTCTCTGTCCTCCTTAGTTCACCTGCTGCTGGTGGCTATCATTTTCTGGTCCACTTCCAGTTTATGACTGGATACAGTTAGTCTTCAGCTGAATACTTACGGGTATAAATAGACTATTCCATTGATACTTGCTGCTAACTCAGTCCCACAATTGTAAAGACGTTTACTAACAATAATATAAATTAAATATTTCACACATAGTCAAGGGAAAAAATGGATTTCCTGGAAATCATCAACTAATAAGTTCCAGAGAGCCGCAGTCAGGAACCTGGTTTTAGTTATACATGCTCCTTTCCAGCTTCCAAAAGGCTGCCTGGCATTTGTGTAGTTTCTCTTTTTCCTAGCTCAGCTCTGAACGGTTTTATTTTCATGGAAATATCTCAGTATTGGTAGAGTTGACTCCATCAGCAAAGGAGGTACAGAAAGAGCTGTGTCAGTCTGCAATTCATTACCTGTCAGTAATTCTCACTTTAACGTGCAAGTTAGTATGTTACTTAGTTTTGAAGGGGCAGTAATTAGTAACTTTGTTGCATCTTCTTCATTGGGTTCTTCTAAGTTATGTCAGCCTTTAAAAATACAATTTACCGTGTCAGTGAGCCCAGGAGCGCTTCTGCGCTGAACTGACCTATTGTTCTCTTAAGCAACACTTGCAAGGAGAGGCGTTTGATGGACTTTACACAGTAATGCTGTTTTGGGAGCTCAAAAGTCATGGGACCACAGGGGCTGAGGGACTGGGAAACTTTCACCTCTTTGCTGGTTTTAGTCTGGTCCAGGTTAGAAATGATGGAAAACCATTATACTTTGACCACCATTCACCATTTGTGTGAAAGGAATTGATGTTTTCAGTTAACCTGTTGTCCTTTTGTTGACGGTACTAGCAGAGGCCAAGGGCCAGGTGTCCTGAAGGTAGATTTTTCAGGGTGGAGGTCTTCTGGGATGGTGGATTAGCATATGGAAGTCTGCAGTTTGGTAGGTCTCTAGAGGGAGTATGGCCTAACAGATGGGGTAGTGAGTTGGGAGGTGTCGATGTTCTTCCATGCTGTCACTGTGAACTGTGAGCTGAGAAAGGGGAGGATTTCTGATTTGGTGAGAGATTCAGGCTAGCTGCAGAGTGGTGCTGCATGTTTTGACCTGACAGCTTTAGGGATTGGTGTTCTTCATCACAGAGCAGGTATGGCTTATGGAATGGCTTTGCGTTCCTGTATCACCAGCTCACATCAAACACCTCCTGGAGTGTGACGGATTATTTCTCAGCAAACATGTAAAAAGAAAATCTATTCTCCATTGACTTAATGTGAGAAAGCTAATCAACTACAGATACCTTGCTGTTGTATTCCTTATACATGCATGCTTCTGATAGTCAGCTGTCTCCACATTCCTTTCTCCGTCTGACAATCTCACTAGTGGGAAGTTAAATCTTTCCAGCTCTTTTACAGCCAGTTCAGAGTCTGATTCTCTGTTGTTTGACTTAAATTCTAGAGCTCCAAGCCACGTCTGGACTGCTTGATAGAAGTATACAAAAGTTGTCAAGAAATCCTGGAGCAGAGGAAGACAGCTCCGCAATCAAGTGGAATAAAATAGTAAAAAAAAAATCAAGGCAGCAAACTTGCAGCAGGGCTCAGAGAGACAGATGGAAGAGCAAGCAAAACTGCCCCATGGCTTTTTTTAATTAGATGAGTAGAAAGTGGTGCAGCAGCACAGGGATGTTAGGGCTAAAGGCCTGCACGGACTCTCAGAGTTGTTACAGCAAATGTCAGCTCGAGCACAGAAGTGAACCTTGAAATCCTCTGCTGTGAAGACAGGCAAGCAGAACTTTTTAGACTCAGACAGAAAAGGTTTTTCCTTGCCTCTCCAGAAAAGAATTATGGAGGAATAGGGCAAAGGGAGGCAAGAACATGCATCAAATGTTTATTCTTTTGTGGATCTGAAAACTATGATAAACTCATAATGTAACCTTGGCCGGACTGCCAAAAATATTCATTTTTTGGTTTCTATTAAATCCTTTGGTTGAAAAAAGCATATACCACTCTAAATACCAAAGCTGACGTGTGGCTGGGATGGTAACTTCCTGATCCACAGGAGAATTTCAGAGAGAAAATAACAGAAAAATAAAATATACAGTTGCATTCAATTATGCTTAATGAAATAAACGTAGGAGAGCAGACTTTGGCCTCTTCAGGGATCCGCTTGAAAGAGTCCCATGGGATGGAGCCGTAGAGGGAAGAGGGGTCCAAGAAAGCTGATTGATAGTCAAGAATCACCTTCATGCTCAAGAACAGTGCATCCCAATGAGCAGGAAGTCAAGCAAAAATGCCAGGAAGCCTGTGTGGATGAACAAGTTGCTTCTGGCAAAACTCGAACAGAAGAAGGAGGTATACAGGAGGTGGGAGCAGGCACGGGTAACCTGAGAGGAGTACAGCAACGCTGTCCGAGATGTGGTTAGGAAAGCCAAAGCCCACCTGGAGTTGAATCTGTTGAGGCAACAAGAAGGACTTCTGTACTTACAGAAGTGGCAAAAGGGAGACAGGGAAAATGTGGACCTGTTGCCTAATGGGACAGGGGCATGGTGACACAGGACATGGAAAAGCTGTGGCATTAAAAGGGCCACCTCAGCTGCTCTGAGAATATGAGGAATATGTGTTGTTGAAAATTATGGTAATCACTATGCAAATAAAGTTTTATTGATCTGTGCTCTCGGGCATAACTTAAGGTTCGGAAATTCTTCTTTGTTGATGAGCTAAATGTTACTGTAACCTTTAACAGGTATTTTTCTCTCTTTTTTTCCATGACTCCTTAGCAATGTAACTGACACCACTGAAATGTCAGAACAGGAGCTAAACCAGCAAGTTGGCAGGAGCCTAGGCGTCATGCTTAATTTGCGTACTATGCTTGTCTACATAATCTGTAATTAAAACGTGGTGACATACCATCATGCAATATGGTAGAGAGAAGGTGATTTGTTTGTTTTTTTTTCAGTGCCATGAAGTTTGAAAGACAGAGGTTAGCTCATGTCACAGGAAGTATTCTGGTTGTCCAAGAGAAAGGCAGCAGCTTGGGGATGTGCCACTGGCTTTGGGGTGATGTTGTCTAGGTTCATTTTTTAAAGGTTTTATTTCTCATAAATACTTCAAACATTGGGGGTTGGTCAGATTTTTAATTCCAGTGCTGCCCTAATGTAAGTTGGTAGGTCTCTCTGAAGTTAGTGACGCTGCACCCTGATATAAACAGCATTTGGCTGCGAGTCCAGGCAGAAGTGGGAAGGGCGGGCGTTGGGGCAGGCCCGGGAGCGTGACTGTGTGAATGACTGCAGCGGAGGTCCTTTGGCTGAGAACTATCTGGTACGCTTGAGTTGCATATGGCTCAGGGCGTGGTTTGGCCAGGTCGTGTTTCTTCGTGGGGAGGAGAAACGGTCAAGGCCCCTGAGGAGCACTATAGCAGCAGGAAGATTCACTGAACCGTGGGGAGAACATGCCAGAAAATAAATTACGTCTCGGCAGAGCGGGCAGAGCCTTGGGCTTAAGAGTGTGATGGGAGCATTGACTGTGCTGTAAAAATTCCATGAAGTCCTTAGAATGTGCACTGAAGAAACGACCAAGTAGCTGTGTCACAGGGGGAAGCCTGGAAGACTGTTTTAGCCATCTTTTGATGGAGTAAACATCCCGTGCCCATGGGAGTGCACTTAGTCATCCACTAAAGCTGAGAGATGAGCAGAGAGAAACAAGGAATCAGACTAGGGCAGGTTTACACCAGGGGCGCGCCTGGATTCCAGACACAATCTTTGTCCACTTTTGTTTACATCGAGACTATTTTGACTTTTAAAATAGTTTCTTTCATTCTGAGAATAAAAGTTTAAATCATGATAACTGCATTTTATTAAGAACAAACAGAAATCTCACAGTATCTCCCAGACAGCCTTTAACATACACACAGCAGTTAGGAAAACAAACGCTTTTGTCATCTCATGCTATGCTGCAGCAACAGTCATTGCCAGAAGCATTGATTAAAATAAAAATTGTTTCTCTAGCAAAGAATCATACAACATAGATATCTACACAGGGTTGGTTGGTTGTTTTGAAGTCAGGTAAGCTATAAATAGGAGGTATATGTGCATCCATCAGAGTGGGGTGGTCCCTGAAATACTCAAGTATTGGTGAATTATTTTTAAGAAATAAGGAAGATAAAACCTTCTATATGCCATGCTTCTCCATTTAAAGTGCAGTTATGGCAGAAAACAATGAGCTTCAGGACAGATCTTGCTTATTCAACTTCTCTGCTTCCTGTTTGCCCTGGTATAAGTCTCAAAGGACATGAGCGGTAGCACTGTAAGGTAAGTACGGCCTCTGAACTATGGAGACGTTTATGCCTTGAGCATCCCCAGCACCAATGGCAGCTCAGCTTACTCTGAAGCAGCTTTGTTACAGGTGGGATACAAGAAGCAGGCTGCCAGACAGACCTTCAGATACAGGAGGAATTGTTAGGCATGGGTGATTGAGCGAGGAGGAATAACGCTCTCTGTAGTCAAACTGCTGTAGCTACACTAAGATCACTCTGTGTGTGTGTGTGAGGAAATACATGCTACTGACCACTCTATCAGGACGTATAGTCACCTAAAAGTATCTAAGGAAAAAAGACTAAATACCTTCTCAGAATTGTTTTTGGCTCAGAAAGCTTCTACCCTTTTCTGTAACTTCAAGGGACGGTCCTTAAATTCATAACAAGTAGATACATTATAGTATGTGCAAGTCAGGTCTCCGTTCATACAATCTTCTCCTGTCTTATGTCTGCCATATTGTTTCCACAACCCTCCATGGGGTGGTTTGGGTTTGGTGGGGTTTTTTTAGGTTGGTTTGTTTGTTCTGGTCTTTTTTTTTGGTTGTTTGTTTGTTTTTTTTTTATGTTACAAAGAGGCTGATATGGGATTGCTTGGAATGATTTTTGTCTGTCCCATACTCTTTTGTGTCTTTGTTTCACACTTATGGTGGGTTCAAAAACTTCTTGAAGTATCAGCTTCGCTGTGTGCCTTATTTGGATGTTTCAAGGTTGGTGGCAGGTACTACGGAGTAAAAAACAGTGGTATGGTTGGTTTGTTCATTTGCAAATAGCTTTGGTTTGCTATTGCTGAATTCTTTCTAATGGTTGGATTCACACTGTTTTAACTTGGGAAAGTTGCCCACGAATGCATAATTATTATGAAGTTGCATATGGTACTTTTGAAAGTGCAGTTATTCTTCCTCAGCTTTTCTAGAACGTTTATCAAAATAGCTGAACTCAAGCCAGGTGGATTTAGAATTTTCAAGAAGAATTGCTGGTTTTCTTTTATTTTTTTTACAATCTATTAACCTTCTCAATCATAACAAAGTCCCTTTGAAACAGATCAAAACCCCCTCATTCTTTAGGAAAGTCAGAAGAACAATACTTGTGTACACATTTGCTGACTACCTCCTTGCTGTGGTAGCAGAAGGAAGCAGGAGTTTGAGAAGAGCAGCTTCTGTCAAGTCAGAATGGCAGAACTGGGTTGGGAAGATCTGTTCCAGTTGCTGAAAGACAGAAAAAAGCACATTTGCTTGCATTGTCTTCCTTTGTCTGAGATTATGTGCAGTTTCAAACACATCCCGAAACATCTGCAACAGTGATTAACAAGAGTCCTTGAAAGTGCTTGTCTGGTGGTGGGAAAATGTGACACATTCAGCCCTGCAGCAGAGATCTAATTGTTCATCTGTTGCATAGAACAGCGTCGATTCCCGAAATGCGTCAGCCCTGTAGGAGCTAGGGCATCATCTGACACTGTTCCAGTCCCAGTCATTCTGAGTCCTCAGCAGGCAAAGACACAAGGTTTCCACCTTTACTTAAAGTTGAAAATATTCTTCGGTACCACCGGACTCTTATTCTGTACTCCCTATTTCAGGTCTGAAGTTACCCTTGACTTGCATCAGAATTATTATTCTCAGTTTAGTTCCTCTTCCTTCTCAACAATGTCTTCTTTCTTTCGTGTCTGGAGGAAGGACTTGGAAAGTCTGTCTTTCACTTTTAGCATTGGTTTCAGGGAGGAGTCGTAGCTCTAGGGAAAATTAAACTGTCCTCTTGGTTGTGTTAAGCAGTTGCATAAGAACTATTACAGTCTCTGCAAAATGACTGTCTTAATAGTTGTTCTGGAAGTGGCAACATCGAATTTAAACCCCAGTAAAAACTTTAATATGATGGTTATTCACAACCAGAGCATAGAGCTGAAGTTATGTCTAAACTACCTGATCAGAGTATGTCATGTTAATCCTTCATTCTGGTAATAGCCTTTTCAGTGTAGATCTAGTTTCTGATGCAGTGATATCCAGCTCCTAATACAGGCACTGTTCAACAGGCTGCATCCTTGTACAGGGTTCATTCCACAGGCCACAGTATCCACTACCACCTGTTGTTACTTCTAGGAGGACTGTGTGCTTGGCCCACGGCAGTCAGATTCAAATCTGCACTCAAATCTGCCTTGCAGAGGTTGCAGCCTCGTTCAGGTAAAAAGCGAGCAAGTTAGGGATTGATGCAAAGAGATTATTAGGAATAATGGTAATAACAAAGGGGCTATGATGAGGAAACACTAGGAGTTTTAAGAGCTGGACTGAGATTCCAGACACAGG
>VZTV01085539.1:0-34545 GCA_013400875.1 Anhinga rufa | reverse complement strand
CAAGCACATGTGGGATGCAAAGTCAGGCTGAGTTCATAAACTCTCTCAGCGATTCAGCAAGGGCCCAGGCTCATTTATGCATATCGTAGGCATATCTATATTGGCAGGACTGAGCTGAAATGCACCAATGGACGTTCCAAGAGTAGATACTTCCAGCCTTGTAACCACTGGGCTAGTGCCAGCATAGTGAGTGGGACAGCAGCTGGCCATGCAGCCTGACAAGTGTTAGTGACTTCTGAGGCTCCCTCAACCTTTGCAGCATAGACTGTTTGTAACAATCCTCAGCTTTCCCTGTATGCGTTCAGACCTCATTAATCTGAATCTGAAACTCTGCTACTCAAAAGACCACAAGTGCAGAACTTCCCTCCCTGTCTGTGCCAGATATTTTGCTGATCAGCGTCTAGTGAATTGCATTTGAAAGCTTGCAGGAATACTCTGACCACATTAAAGAAGAGATTTTTCAAACACAATCAAAGGCAGCGCTCTCAGTGAGGTTTATTTTAAGTTTTTAAAAAATTGTTCTGAACTTCCGGTAAACATATCTAACATTGAACACGGTGCTACGAAACAGAATTTTCTGTATTTGGGGGCAGAGGAAAGGGCTGTGAAAGCATGCCCGTTGAAGTCATATCACTCAATGCATAAATTTATCCTCTTTTATTCTGTACTCATTAGACTTTCACATAGTTTAGTCTATGTTCTTGTTATTCTTTGGTACACATCACAGCAATGGACTTGATGTATCACCACACAAGCATAAGCTCTCTCACTCTGCTGTATATTTTGAGGTCTATACAGGTTCCAGCAAAGCTGGACTTACCAGGCCTCCCAGGAGCTCTTTCTTTATTGTTCTTCAAAGTCTGTTTGAAGAGGGCTGGTAAGCATAACATGGTCTGAAGAGATCCAAAGCAAATGAGTAAAACAAGTTTGGAGACAAGCTGGGCAGGCAGCTCATACTCCACAATCTAAATCTTTATACGGAGAAAGACAGGAAAACATTTTCACCCCTTTTGAAAAGGAACTTTGAGAGCTGCTGCCCAAATGCAAAGGAAGATGCTTTGCACCTAGAAACAGCCCAATTTACCAAACAGGACAATAAATCGTCAGGAACAGGCAGGCAAGGGGATGGTGCTTGCACCAGCCCTGTCCTCACAGGACAGCTGCAGACTAACACCACACTCCGTCATGGATTAGCACAGGACAACCATTGGGTCACATCTTGTACTGGGAGACAGGAACCAACATGATCGTGTCTGAAAAGTGTCACAAAACTTAGAGCAGAAGGCCAGCTTTATCCTTACAACCCTTTTCTTTTGGGGGGGTGAGGAGGGAGAAGGCCTAGCTTATTAAAGAAGTGGTATTTCCTCTCTAAAAAGCACACCAGGGGTTATTTTGGAAATCTATGCTGCAGTGTCATCGCGTGGCTGTTGGTGGTACTTGCATGAGCTAAACAGTGCCATGGCTGGAGCCCTGGACCTTGGAAGGAAGAGGAGAACTAGGTGCTGCCTTGCCAGCGTGTCTGTCCTGCTCCCAGGCTGCACAGCAGCACTTTGTGGTTCTCTATCGCTACACAGACTTTGGCACTGTACCATTCAGTAATTAATAACTTCAGGCTCCCAGTTAGGTTAAAGACAACAGCATCTGGATAAAGAGACCTTTATCCAAGGTCCAAGGACTGGAACGCTCCTGAAGTCTTCCTGTGGCATGCTTTGGTGCCCTGTGTGCAGGTATGAGAGCCAGCTGCTAGGAATTTGTCCCAGCAAGAAAAGAGCCACTTGTGAGCCCCCAGAAAATATGAGCCAAATGAAAATACCTCTCTGAAGGATCTTGAAAACACCTGAAAACAATCTGACTCCTTCCTTCTCTCAAGGTGAGGAAATGGCTGTTACAGCTACATCAAATGTTACCCTGGTCCTGGAGGTGCTGTGCTTGCCCTACCCAGCAAGGTGAGCGCTGTTCCCAAGCTCTGTGAGCTCCCTGGGGACAAAACAAGGCTATTCATTTTTTGCAGAATGACCTCTTTCTAAATTGCTGAGCTCTAGAGGGAGGGTAAAGGACCTGTTCATTTGCAGAGACAAAGGACTGTATGAAAGCAGCATGGCCTACGCTTACCGCACACCTGAGGTCTCAGGGTCCATAAGGAATACGGATAGGGTAGCACAAAGTTAAGGCTGAGAAGCAAGCTTCCTTCCTCTTTTGCTCTTGTTGGTTTCGAAATTCCCCAGATTTGTATCCCAGTTTGGTGTGAAAGTGGGAATAGCTCTGGCCACTAGATGGCAATAAAGAATCAATGTGTGCTTCCCTGTTCAACAGGGAAAGTTTGTAAGAGTTTGGCCTAGATTTGCCCTAGGAGATAGAACTGGAAGATACTAGAGAAACCATGAAAATAAGTGCGCAATCATTCTGCTTGGTAATGAGGATTTGTTTTGTTATTGCCTGTTTCTTAAAAAATATTAGGTAGGTTGTTATTTACCAAGCAGAAAATGATTGTCAGATTAAAAGTATAATTCTGAGTAAGAAAAGGAAGCTCAGCCTCACCAGGACAGGTACTCAGAGAATATGGCATCATACTCCTGAAACACTGCTGATGTTTCAAATACACTGGGCTTTCAGTGTTTTCCCCTGAAGCTTAAGACACATTTTTATTCTTTAGCAGTGGCAGGGGACAACCCATTTCTGTATGACTCTCCTTCCCTGGTAAAAGCTTATCTACATGCCTCTGCATAAGTTTTTGGTTTGTTTTTTTTTTTTTAAACAATCTTTTGTCATAGTGAAAACTTTAATATGAATCTATGAGATACCAGAGTGAAGCACACCTTGTATGTCCATTTCTTAGGTGCTGTATGCTGGTGGCTTCTCCCCCACTACACCGTGTGCTGTGCATATCTTAATTTTGCTTGAAGGTTAATCTTGTTCGAAGGCAGGAGTTTTGTGTGTACGAAAAATGGCAAAGCCAGCTAGTATATCTTACTCCCATGTACTGTTGTGATTCGAAAGCAGTGTTATGGGAAGCAGAAGGAACTAAATGAAGAAATTAAACTGACAATATACCCTGCAGTGAGCTGATGGGGAGAAGCTGAATGACCTATTTTTGGCTTTGCCCACTGCTGCTTCTCAGTGGTTCTGTTGCAAAGGACAACGTGGGATCTCAGTACTTTTTGCAGTCTTCTGTGGGATGTGGGTTTTCAATAATCCACAGGGTAAAAGTTGTCTGTTAAGAGCCACACAAGGCCCCCATACTACTCCAGCATGTTTAAAGAAGAAATAAGCCACATATTTTTTACAAACCATACCCAACTATCTAACTTGCATAATACCTCATGACTGACAGGTCTTCATTTGCTGTTGTCGTGGTTTAGCCCCAGTCAGCAACTAAACACCACGCAGCAGCTCGCTCACTCCCCCCACCCCTGTGGGGTGGGGGAGAGAATTGGAAGGGCAAAAGTAAGGAAACTCGTGGGTTGAGATAAGAGCAGTTTAATAATTAAAATAAAACAGTACTACTACTACTACTAATAATAATAATAATTTAATGAAAAAGAAAAATAACGAGAGAGAGAGAGAGGTAAAACCTTGGGAGGAGGAAAAAACCAAACCCAAACAAGTGATGCAACTGCTCACCAGCTGCCGCCCAATGTTGCTGGTCCCCGCGTGGCANAAAACATCAGTGTGTTATCAGTATTATTCTCATACTAAGTCCAAAACACAGCACTGCACCAGCTACAGTGAAGAAAATTAACTCTAACCCAGCTAAAACCATGACAGCTGTTGAAGGGCTTTCTGGGTTGCTTGATTTGAGTCACATTGGGATAAAACTTGGCAGAAACTTGAGCCCAACAACTTTTTTTTATTATTTAGAAAAAGCCCACAAAACTAAAAAAACCCCAAACCTATTAGGTATATCACTGGGACTGGTCATCTCCTATGATATATGAACATTTTTCCCAGCAATTCAGAAAGAAATGCAGTAAAAGTGGAAGTAAACAGTGGGGGAGATTGAGTGTTAAAAGTAAATGAATTGGGTGACTGCCAGTAATTTTGGAGCTGTGTATTTCTTTGATTTCAGAAAGGCACGTTTTCCACAGTCTGCAGGCCTAGATGCTGTCTTTGCCTGGATGTGTGCAGAAGCGGTGCAGCTACTTAGATCAGTTCTTATTAACAGCTGTCAAGAACAATCTTGTTCCCTAGAAGATAGAAGAACATGTGAAAAGGATAGCAGCCTTATATATAGCTGTGCATCCTTATGTGTCACACCATTTCATTCTTGAAGCGTTGCTGGCAGATTCCTCCTTGGATTTAATGCAAACCCTTTAATGCAGGCCCCTTATGAGGTGTGGGTAGGGAGCAGGTTGATAAACATGCCAGCCAGTCAGACCAGGTTTTAAAAGAAAAATTTAATAACATTTTCTTGGCTTTGTAAAAACGTGGCATTTCATTTCTACACCATGAAGTATAATGATAACCGTTGTGACCGATGATTGTGAAGGCTTGGCAAGCCCATTGGAAAAATGTTCCGACGGTCTGGGACTGGATGGGAAGTTGCACTTGTGCCCATCAGTGTGAGGGGGGCAGCCAGAGATCTGTGGTGAATTCTTCAGTGGCTGATTGGACTAAAGGTATGCTTAGCCCTTCTCAGAGTTACCCTGAGACCAAGCCTCAGTGCAGCTTGGGTGGATCACGATAGCGCCTGTGTCCTCCAAAGACAGTAATTGCTGGCTGGATTACTCCAGCAAGCGGGACTGGGGTCTCTGTCCTGCAACTGAGTGCTAGCAGTGCCATGGTGGTACCTGCTGTGTAAGTGTTCATGTCTGGGGAAAGAAAGAGAAAATCAGACTATCGTGTCTGAATCAGAGGATGTGACTGGCTCCTAAAAGGCTTTTCGGTGTGTTTGATTCTTCTGCAGTGCACATGTTGTGATCTAGGGAAAAATGGAAAAAGAAACTCATTAGTATTGCAAATCAGTAGACCATAGTGAGATTAATCTCCCAGAGCTGCAGATGCCTACAGAGGAGATGGCTGTGGTGCTGTAACTACCTCAGGTCTTTCAGACCCGACAAGGGACCTGGGATGGTATTCTTTTGGCCCATTTTAGACATTTACTTCAGGATGAGGCAGACTGCATCCTGGAAGTGCCTGGTTTTCTCTGTTGACTCCAAAGCGTGTCTCAGTAACAAGCTCAGATGTAGACCTCTGCATGTCTAATGAATCACACCAAAAATACTATGAACATTTGAAAGAAGGGAACTGTTCATCTCAGTCATTTCCTAAGACCAGTCCTTTCCACATCAAGGCAGGTGCCTTCTTAGGTAAAGTGAGGAGGAAATACATGAGAGATGATTTATCTGTTACAGGTTAATGTGTCAGTAATTACACTTGTGTGACGTCTTTATGACCAGAGTAGGTTTGATGGGTGCTTTTGGAATCATGCTTATCTGCAAACTATTATACAAAGTGCACTGTACAGTGTAGTTCCTCCAGTGGAACTGGCAGAGGCTGTGCAGCCAAGTAGCATGGCTTGCTGTTCCTGCTTTACTTCAGCCTCATTCAGTTATGTGCTTAATCAAAGAATTAATGGCAAATTTAGGATATTGGTCTGTGAGGTGCTGTGCACACAGCCAATGTGTTGTGCATTTTGTCAGCTTTCTGCATTCATTGTTTGCTTGTGGTGGATCTGACTGAGCAAGGGAATCCCTTCACACAGTTCAGGAGCATTGGTTTATGCTCACAGATGCTTGCAAATTAAGGACAAATGTCAGAAGGGAAATAACCACCATAAATATTCTATGTAAGCATCATAGCAGAAGCAGGTCTTTAGAAAGGACTTAAATACAGTTGGAGCAGAAATTTTATAGAGAAGTTGTGGGAGGGGGAAGCTAAATCATGCCTGAAGTGTCACACTGAAATGAATATGCCAGAATCTGGAGAGTGTCTTATTTTCCTAAATACTTCTTACATAATGTGTGGACAGTCAGAGAACTCTTATAATTTCTTTTTCTTCTTATGAGAAACATAAATAATTTTCATTTTTGGGACCCTTGAAGCATGGTTGGACTCGATGATCTTAAAGGTCCTTTCCAACCTAAATGATTCTATGATTCTGAGGTACCAGTGCAGGGCAGAGAGGGCTGGAGAGTAAGATCTCTCTTACTTCTGATACCAGTTTGCCATAGGGCTGATAACGCTGCAGAGGCCTAGGGGGCCAGGTGGTATGTATCTTAGACACTTGGTTTCTAGGGGCTCTGGGGCAGGTGCAAATTTTGTGGCTGGGATTTCCATGCAACATGGGGCAGTAATTGAGGGTGACCATATGGCATGGAGGTGCTGTTTCTTAGTATTTTAGTATTAGTATTTTTGAAAAATGGAATCCATATTTAGGAAAACTTTAATATACTGATAAAGACCAACCTGAAATACAAGAAACAGTGGAGGTTTAACTGTGTGCTGTTAAACAAATGGCAGCATTCTCATTCTTCTTGTGGAATTTCACAAACTCCAATGTCAGGGAAGTAGTGTAAGAGGCAGCAGCCCAGTGCTGTTTGTTGGCAGGCATAGGGTTAAACCAGTTCTGCAGGTGTTTGCAGGTGTGCTGTGGAGGCTGGGCTGGGCTGGGCTGGGCTCAGCTGTGGCCAGGGCATTTCCCTGCAGAGATTAGGGGATGTATAAAAGGGATGAGAGGGCACAACATGCTTCTTTGATATTGCTGGAGAGAGGAGGTGTTTGCTGAGCACCTATGATCTGTGTTCAGGAGAGGGGTGTTGGTGTTGCTAGTGGAGAGTGGGCTGGAAGCTTTCAGACTAAAATGAAAAGCAGTCTTAGGGACTGGATGACCGCTACTATATCTCTGTCTCATCTTGTCTTTCTATGATCTCTGCTATCAGAGACTTATTACCATGGGCACGTGAGCTGAAAAGTCATAGATTCAGTGTGTTGAGAGATCCTTGAAGCTAGAGACAGCAGTGGATGGTTTGACTGCTGGTGTCTGTGGTTGCACCTCCTCTTTACCTCAGTGCAATTCTGGGCATCTCTATGCTATGCATCCAAAACAGTGGTGTGGTGACAGGTTTGAATGTGAGGAATGTGTAGAAATGAGGTTATAACAATGGCAGTAAAGAACTGCAATTTGCATCAGTTCAATCAAGCCCACTAACAAGTCTTGATAGGGGAGGGCAGGAGGAAAAGAGGCTGCTGAGAGACTGGGCTGGGTGCCACAGTCAGCATGAGCAACTTGATTCATCCTTCACTACTTTCATGCCTGTGCCATAAAAATGAGTGAACTAAGCTAGGTAGGAATCTCCCTGCAGCAGTGGCAAACCTTTCAGAGGCAGCAGAGCAGAAGGAAATTCATCTGTGGGCATCAGTATCCTGCAACTGCATAAAATCCCAACGGGCCACGTGTCTGAGCCGATGGCGTGACACGCAAGAAACTGCGAGATTTGCACCGGCAGGTACTGTGTGGGGATCTTTCTGCTCTTCTCTATTCTTTCAACAGAAAAGTCTCACTTCTTTTTCTTTCTGTGAAATGGATGGTGCTACTCCCGCAGGCCTGCACAAGATATCAAAAACTGGTTTCCCATGACTGGAGGCAGTGCGAGGAAATGAGATTTTATGCTTTGTGTTATATTCAGAGATCACGGGGGGGGGGATGGGGTTATAACATCATAAATGGCTGTATCAGATTTTGACTGGGGCACAGTTCCCTCTAGTACCTCTAGACATCTCCTCAGGGGAGCAAGGTGGTGAATGGACTTGTTTCTTAGTCCATTTGCTGTGCCAAAAATAACTTTTTCTACCAAATCTTATGAAAGTTTCATATCTTTTTCTTAATTCTTAGAGTTTGTTCTGCCTTTACCAGCCAGAAGTTACTTACCCCTAAGGCTTGAACCTCTTGAAAGTTGATTGTCATTGTAATAGGTCAGATTACAGTACCCCATAGGGAGTTTTCCACAGAAGTAACTTGCCTGTTGTGCAGAGCTTGCACTTGTGCAGTGCTAGCACTATCATCAAATTAAAGATGCTTTTCAGGAATAGGGAATATACTTTTTATAATGACTTGCAAATGTGAAAAGCTGGTGTGGGTGTTAGAGAAAAATTTCAGTAGAGGTGAAGGTGAGGAGTGAAAATTGCTCTTCTAAAAATAACTTGTAATGGTTAGTAAGAGTGGCTGGTACACACATCAGTCCTGAGCTAGTTCTCATCCTGGGCTGTTCTGCAGAGGTAGTTGCAGCTGCAAAGAGATTGTCTTGAAGCAAAGCTGAAGTAAACAATTTTCTTTCTTTTGTTCCTTCTTTTTAAAAAAGTTTCACGAAAAGGTGTCTCTTGATAATGCAGCACCTGTTTATTAATTGCCTGGGATGGCCTTGCTCTCTGATGGGGCCATCTGAGCAGAGTGCCCTAAATACTGAGACCACATGGGTGCTCCCCTATGGATGATGTGTCCATGCCCTGGCCCCAGGGTGGTCACTGCCCACATCCCTGCCATGTGGCTTCTTGGGGCTGACTTTGGCCTGGCCTCAAGGGCACTGGTGGAGAGGCAGCAAGCTGGTGTACAGAGTTGGTTGTGGCTTGGGACGGTGGCAGCTGCTGGTGCTCAGCATGCTGGTGTGCGTGGGGTGCAGTGAGAGCAGTGAACGTGTGTGGTGCCCAGATTAACCTGTGCTGCTTCTTGGCAGTATGAACTGCATGTAATGCATAAACGCCCATAAGGTTTCTGCTGTGATGCAAGTAAACTTGTTATATTTAATAACTATCATTAGTCTGGAGAAGCTTAACAGTCTTTTTCTTCCCTCTAATTGCTGAGCTCTTCAAGGTGAGATTGGAAGGAAAACCCCTTACAGAATCACAGAACAGTAGGGCTTGGAAGGGACCTCGAGAGATCACCTTGTCCAACCCCCCTGCGTGAGCAGGCACACCTAGAGCAGGGGGCACAGGACCGCGTCCAGGCGGGGTGTGAATGTCTCCAGGGAAGGAGACTCCACAGCCTCTCTGGGCAGCCTGGGCCAGCCACTGCTCTGGCACCCGCACAGGAAAGGAGTTTTTCCTCATATTTAAGTGGAATTTCCTGTGTTCCATCTTGTGCCCGTTGCCCCTTGTCCTGTCGTCGGGCACCACTGAAAAGAGTCCAGTCCCATCCTCCTGACACCCACCCTTCAGATACTTATAAGCATTGATAAGATCCCCCCTCAGTGTTCTCTTCTCTTCTCCAGGCTGAACAAACCCAGGTCTCTCAGCCTTTCCTCATAAGGGAGATGCTCCAGTCCCCTGATCATCCTTGTGGCTCTCAAACTAGAGGCTATAGCTCAACTGAATGTGTATTTTTGTGCAGAAAGCTTTAATTTCCAGCCAACACACAAAAAAAGATTGGGATTTTTTTTTTAGTTGACAATAAAGCTGGCTTTGCCAGTTTGAAAATTACTTTAGTGAGTAATAGAAAATTGCCGTGAAAAACGGGTCTCTGTGCACAATGTCTGTTTAGGTGAAAATTCAGTTTTCCAGCTGGGCTGTCTTGCAAGTACATTTTTCTGATTTGGGAAAGCAGCTTCTGTCATTAGGTGCTGACACCAGGAACTGAGAACGTGTTTTCTGTGCTTGTAAAGGTGCCCTTTGTTGGTCTATAACTCTGAGCTCTGCTGTTCTGGAGGCATGGAGAAGAATATGTGTAGAATTGAGTGGGATTTGCTCATAAGAGCTGTTACAGAAAAGGTTTTAAATATTTACATGAATTCAAACTGTGCTGCGTAACTTTTGTCTGCTGCCATTTTTGAACGGAGAGCCTATTATGCCTTTTTGTGACCTGTGAATTTGGTTGAAAAGCTGCTTTTAAAGTAAAGGGTAGGCTGTTTTTCCAAGGGCTACTTAGAAAAACATCACAGAATGATTAAATAAAAAAGAGCCCTAAGATGTGGGCCAAGAGGAATCCTAATAATTGCTTATCCTGAAATTTACTCATGACACTAGCACATTCTTATGATGTGCCTAGGTTTTGTACGGGAAGCCTTGTTGTGGGTGGAGAGGGAGGGTAATGCAAAATAAAGAAAATCAGTGGGGAATACTTGGTAGAGTCCTCTGTAAAATACTGATCTCTGGTCCTGAGGAAGAAAACATATTAAGTTTGTCTGTTGTACAGAAGCCTTATGGATGGAGGAGTAAGCTTTAAATGATGACTTCAAAAGCTGTGAAAGCTTTTTCCCACCTTTGTCCTCCAATTCTTTGAAATCCTCAAGACTCAGTGAAGAGTTGCTTTTAATGTGTCTCATAGCATGGGCAGTAACCAGATGAATGGTGTCCTGCATCAGTGTGCCAAGCTCTGTCGAGTGATGGCAGGGTTTTTCAGAGGCCAAGATGTTTTATTTCTAGGGAGCATTAAGAGCTTTCTGTGACTAAGATGCTGTTTACAGTGAGACTTTCTGAATAATAGTGAAGGACTTCCTTTGCACAGATTGTATTCCTTGCAGGGCAGAAATGGGGTGGTTTTGTTGGTACTTCTCTGACTAGAGGCATGTGACAAAAATGAGATGATGCCAATGACATCAACCTGATGAGCTCCACGTGCTCAGGCTGAGCCGTCTTGCTTTGTGCGAGGCATGAGAGCAGGGAGCTGGTTTCACTGTGGTGTGGCCCTGGAGAGTGAGGATGGCAGGGATGGGTGGTGGGACCCATTCCCCATCCTGCACCCATGCTGGCAAAAGTTAGTGTATTGGTATCTGCTCTTCCATGTTTTGGTGAAAGGTTCAGCTGCTCTATGTGAGGAGGAGTGTGTAACTGGCTGAGAGAATGTATCTGTGGATGATGCTGGGTCTGTGCTTAGCTGGAAGCCTCAGAAGGGGTTTTTATATACTACTTTCTGTGCTACTTAATGCATCAAAGCAAGCAAGTTGTTCAAATGGGTTCACTAAGACAGCAACAATGGAACATCAAGAGGGGATGGTTTAATCTCAGGGTTTTCAGACAGGGTAGCTGTAAATCAAAAGGCAAAAATCATTCTCTTTAAGCAGAAGTATTTTCCCAAACTTAATTGAGGAAGGGTGTGTAGAATATTTTTCCAGTATCTGTTGCAGAAGACACTATTTTAAATACCAATTAGACTTCCTTAAATGACTTTCTCAATCACTGATGCATAGTGAAAACATGTAATATATAGAAGCATACTTCCTGAGATATCAAAACCTGTAGGCATGTATTTCCAGTTTGGAGAGGGCAATGAAATGTGACAAAATAGGATTTTAAACTAAGTTGCCTACATATTTTTTCTTGCAATACCAAGGAGATAAATGTAAACACATATCATAACACATAAAAATGAATCCCATATTGAATATTTTGTTGGAGAAGCAATAACCTGCACTAAAAATTGATGAATGGCAAACATATATTTATTTAAGCATTTATTTTTATGGCATTAACAAATAGAAAAATATAAGGACGTATGCAAATAATTTTGTAGAGACATTAAGATAAAATGAACAGTATCAAGTTGCTCATCCTTCATGGAGATTTTGTGCTTCAATATTGTGGACATTATTAAAGCACATATAACATGGCTGGTAGAAACACTGGAAATATATTTAATTCTTCAAAAGCCTGAGCTTTTACTATATTTCCCTACTGAGAGCTTGAATTTTTAAAATGTTGGAATAAATCTGCTTTATGTTGCTTTTATGACATACATTTATGCATGCATATTTTATTATAAGATGTGTAATTGGATCTTCTTTGTATATATGTCTTTAAAGTTTTATTTAAAAAGTCAAAGAAATAGTGTAAACTGCGATAAGTAGAACCTTGTATTAAACTTTACCAAAGATGATTGTCTACAGTAGGAGTTTAAACTGTTTATTATGGACTACTACTAGGTAAAAAAAAATGGGACTCTCGACCTGTTGCTGCTTGAATTTTAGAAGCCAGCATGGTGCCTGTGGGGCCTTTGAGCTGCCCCTGCTGCGGCAGTGACCCCCGTGGGCTTGCTCCTCCCGGCTGCTGGCAGGGACCCCACTTGGGAAGTGCCAGCGCAGCTGGGAAAACAGCTGTATGCCAGCAGCGCTCCCGTGTCTTAAAGGGGGTGGGGAAGGATGCAGGGAGTCACCCCAAACACAGCAACGAACAGCGAATGTGTGATGGATATTTACTGCCTTTTGCGTGATGAGTTCTTGATGTGTTGTGGCCACTTTTTAGGGCACCTATTTATCATCTTTCAGTATCAAGCTCCCCTAGCTGAAAGTGAGATGGATAGGATAGCTTGCTGGTTTAGTAACATTTAATATTTCTGTTGCAATTAGTTCCTATGAGTTTATTTATATTTGTAGCTTAGATTTTGACTTGGGGGGTGGGGGAGGGAGAAAAAAATCTCTTCCTCTGTTTTACGAAGGAGCCTATGCAGGAATAAAGCAGATGGAAGAGGCTGTCTCTTCTGCTATTCTTCCATTAATTGTAATTTAAAACGTAAGGATTACTGGTTTGTCCTCTGACACTGTTGGTGGGGATTATGTCACATCTCTCCCCGCTTCCAGTTGTAATAGAGGTATAAAATACTAGCACTTCCTAATCAGTTAATTTGTGAAAAGAAACTTTACACTCACTTTTATTTTGCCTTAGATGAATCTTGCCACTTTGTCTCTCTGTGAAATAATCTGTTTGATTTAATATTAGCCTCACATCATTGGATTGCACATAATTTCTTAACACACTGTGATGATCTGCAGAGCCATGTTTACTCAAACTGGGCTGCAGATTATGAGTATCCCTGCCAGGGAGAAGTAAATGAGTCCTAACCTAGGAGACACTACAGAAACCTTCTCACCAAGGAGGGTCTTGAGGCATCAACATCCATAAAATGTCTGAGAGTCTGGAGAGATTGAAACAGTCCCAGAGCTTTGTCCAGAAGTTCAAAATAATAATTTGTTGCAGAATTATGATTTCCCCAGGAAAGGACAGGTGACTATTGCATTGTATTCGTATAGAGCTACATGCAGATTAGATTTAACAAAAACCTTTCATGTAAGTTCCTAGAGGTGACAGATTTAATTCTAGTGTTATTAATGAATTTTATTTTGTAAACTTTGCGTATTTGTTCATAAAGGTCAGTTGTTCTTGTTTATATTTAATATTTTTATTTAAAAAATCTTTATATATTTTTTATTTATATTTGTTTTAATCGCTTATAAAAATAAATGATGCCCAAATCTAACAAAGAAAGGCAGAGGGAAGTCAGGAGGAGAAATAAAGCCTTGGAAGAAGTCATTTGCTCAGTGACAGAGTTGAAGAGACCCTGGTTCTCCTGGGGTTCAGTCTGTGTCTCTGCTTCCAGCAAAGATGTTTCTGCAGCTCTTTTTAGTCAAACATCCTTCAGAGGAGGTGGGTTCTTTATCTGCCTGCTTTTCCATTCACTTCCAGCTGATGGATGGGACACTTATGTTCACGTTATTTGGATGGTCTGAGCAAAGGCATCGAGGTGCTGCTCGGCTCTCAGGGTCAGTTTGAGAGACAGGTGACCGAGGTCTGAGGACGAGTTTTGGAAGAGCTGTTCCCATGTGGTGCTGGATCTGACCAGAGAGGGTCCGGAACAGTCACCGTGCAGGTCTGTGGGCAGCAATGGGCTTGGGCGCAGGTGATGGACACCTGAGTGCAGGGGAGTTGGGCCGGGCACATGTGCTGTTTATCTTGCACCAAGGACTGTAGAGAAAGGCTTCGTTCCAAACGCGGTCCTTCTGCAGTGTGGCCAAATGCTGCCGGAGCTGCCTCCGGCTCCTGAGGCCAGCCACCATGTGGCCTTGCAGAAGTCCTCTAAATTGGCAAAGAGACTTTTCACCTTCCTGTAAGTTTGCTTTTTCATTGCTAATAATAATTCCTGGGCTTTATCTTCCACTTGATGCTCAAGCTGTATTTTTCTTTACGTCACCATAATTAATTTATGAACTCGGAAGTGACAAACAATGTTTATTATGGAGATGACTTCCTTGAACAAGCTCCCTGAAATAACCTCCAAGGATTTGTAAGGAACCTTAAATTTGGTAATTAATTATGCAAGCCTACTTTTAACATATCTTTAGGTAATCAGAACAAAAGATGACAGTTGTCTTTGTTAATTATCACAAAAATTTACTTATGAATATTGTAATTATGCACATTACTGTATCTGCTGTCACTCGTGGCTGGGGTACCTTTAGGCACTATTATTTTCATCCCATTGTCATTGTAACAAAGGGCTAATGGAAAGAAAAGGGCTGAATTTAGAGGCGCTGTAGTTTAATTTCAGAAAACATTACTTACTCGTTGAGATCAGACTTGGAAGCTCAGCTCAGTGGCGCCTGGGGTGGAGGCCGTACTGCCCCACCATCTCCAGAAATGGTGCTCTGGGGCCATGCGCAGGTGTACAAGCAAGCAAAAGCCCTGATGCCCACCTGCACCAAGCTTCTGCAGAGGAAGGGTCTGTGCTCTGTGGGTTAGTCCCTGTCGGTGGTAGGAGGGCAGTCACACTGCCCTGGGGCCACTGATGTTGCTTTGACATTTTCTGTCACCTGGATTAAAGCAACCCACCATTTTGGTGTGCAGGTAAACCACTTAGAAGTGCTCTCAGAAACTTAAAAAGCAATTTTATTTATCTTTGCAATAAATCTGTATCTACCCATACCAGCTAGGAGTTTACCTACTAAATTTTACTGAAGTGTGTTCACAGGTCAGGTTTTCTTTAAGGTGGTGAAGTCACAAACCTGAAAGTCCCCTGGACAGTTCTTGTGGGCTAGACGAGTGTGACAGTTACTTATGGACTCATTCAGCTTTCTGGCACTTAATGTGGCCAAGTGCCTTGTCCTTCTGCAAAAGCAGATGATCCATCAGAATGGGCCAGCTCAGCCTTTGGCCCTCATTTCTTCTCTAGCAGACAGCTGATAAAGGAAATTGCCATTAAATTAATTAAAGTTTAGAAGTTAATTTTATAGTTGCCCTTTATAGACCAGAGAATGTCTTTGGATTTCCACAGCTCGACACTCACCAGAGGTCAATAATATATCACTGAATATCTTTGTATGTGCTGCTAATACACATTTTCTGCCCTATCTAGTACTGGAAATGTTAAATGGTTTTGATGCATGATTGCAGGCATGCATAAAGATCTAAGCTCCACCTTTAGCCTGTGCTTCCAATACCCAATTTTCAAAGATGCCCTTGAGTTAGCTTGATTGAACACTTCAGTGAAATAATCTCAACACACTACCTGCTTCCCCCCTTTTACTTCTTACCAATGTTCTCTGTGTGCATAAATAGTGTAACTGGCTCCTTGAAGCACGTCTCTGTTCTAGTGGAAGCTCAATTGAAGATGGTGAATTTTTGTTTCTTTTAATTATTTGTATGAGTATTATGCATATCCCCCAGCTGTACTGATGGTCCCATCATGGTCAGGAGTGTATAAACACAGGAGGAAAGTGATGCTCTGAAGAGTTTATCTAAATATGTGAGGCAGCAAAAGGTGGGAATAGGGAAATTTTTTTCTACCTCTTGTAGAGACCTGGAGCTGAGAGATGGCAATCTCGCATGTACTTTCTGAGGTCAGTTGGAGAGCCCAGCGGATCCAGGCTTTTGGCTTATCTCTTTTATGCCAAAGCCAGAGAACAGGATTGAAAACATACTTAAAATATGACCTTACTCTAGTAGTAAGTTCCTATAGTACTAGTTCCTGTAAAGTATGAGCATTTTACAGGAACTAGCTTCTCATGCTTTTTGATGAAAACTCTGGCAGTGGATTTTGTTTGAGTGTATTTGTATTTTATGCTGCAGGATTAGGACAGCATGTTTTTTCCATTTTGTTTTTTTGGGGGGGCAGAAATCTGTTCTCTGCCACTTCCTAAAATCCAGAATGAAACTGGTGAATAATAGTCATGACTGAGTTCTAAATTTGAAACCTGGAGGGTGGAGAAGTGGCCTAAATCTCCATAACGTCGCTTGAAATCTTGCTTTTAAGTCTATCCCCACTCCCCAGATATTTAAAACTGTAGAGACAGAGGCACACAGAGAGAGAAAACCGGTAGAAACACAGGAGCTGATGCTGGTCCTTGATTTCAGAACCTGACCTAAATGACTTTGATCTCTGCAAGCAAATGTGCTTCACAGATATCTGCAAGTACTGCTGCCATTCTGTACACATCATTTTACTGTCATGCAATTAAGAAGCTACAACTATGATGCCACTTCAGCTTTGTAGTTTGCCCTTTTAATTTTGTCTGTTGCTATGGTAGCAACAAATGATTGCAATCACTGCTGTATATGTTGCAATCCAAGTCACATCTATAGAGATCTTGGAAATGAAACAATAAAAATCTGACTTCACTGTATACTGCATTTGTTGTACATAATATGTTGTTCACAATCATCAGGATTCATTGAAATCTTTTGTTCCTGAAGCATTTGGAAAATTCCTTTAACTAAAGGGTTGTCAAATGATAACTTATTTTCAATACATAATTACCCAGTGCTCTTCACACAGCTGGACAATATTTCTTTTGCACTACATCCCAAGTATATCCTTGAAAACAATTATTTTAATAGGCTTTCTAGTTTTTTACCTTGTACTAATAATGGTAGCATCTTAGGTCTAATATAATACATCTTTAAACAGATAATTCAGTACTTTCTCCCACGCTTTTTCTGTCTTGTCTATTTAGATTATACAGGCTTTTTGAGGAAGGATTGTCTTTATTTTGTGCAAAGGCTTGTATAAAGGAACTTCTATGAACTACAGTGTTAATAAACTGTAATATCAATTTCTGATTTTCAACATCACCTGCTGAGCTTTGAAAAAGTTGAGAACAATAGAGGAGACATGAAGTGGGCACATAAGTCTGTCCAGTGCCCCTAAGGAGACTAGCGATGGGCAGTCAGAGCAGAGAAGCTGGCTATGCCGTCTGCCTGTGCTCACCCATCAGTATCACACTGCCTCAGAGTTCATTTTGGGGACCTCAGCACTGCCATTTGCAGAGGAGTCTAGCCAATACTGTAGCAAAACAGCGTGAAATCCTACATTCCTGAAGTTCAGGGTCTTTTTTTTCAGTTGTTTTCAGCTGGGAGAGGATGGTTCATTCTGACTTCTTCAGCTGCAGAGCGGGGAGCAAGGAGGCACACCACCACAGTGCTTGCGTCCCTGCTGCGGGGTGGAGCATCACCTCCTGATCCCGTCTGCAGCAATGGGCCAGAGCTGAGTTTGCAGGATGTGAATTTTATTTTCTGTGTGGGTAAGCTCTAGTACCTGCTTTCCCATTGTCAGCAGACCTGTGGCTCTCCTCTTCAGGTGTCTGATGCCCAGACACAGCAGAGTCACTGGGGCTAACGTCTGCTCCGAGCCCAGGAAAGGCTGAGACTCGTCTATTGAATGGTGCATCTTTTCTTACAGAAAGTTGAATCTAGACTGTCTAAATAGGAGGCCAGTAAGGCAATTTGCTGTTTAAATGACCCAATGCACATTTGGCATATTGAAGAAAAAAGCCATTTCCTGGTGACTAAATCTCATTAAAAAAGCAATTTTCCAATCAATTACAATGCAATTTAGCTGCTAACTGTTTAATTATCAAAAAAGAAGCTATTTTGTTCTCTGTTCCTATATTTATGAACCATGTGCTAAAATCTCATCTCAGAGTAGCTGTTTGGAGGAATGTGACTGCTCTATTGACGCAATTATATTAAAGTTAAAATTTTCAGTTCAATGTATTGTATTAGTTCAAGGAAATATTGTTTGCACAAAAGCTTTTGAAATAGGAGATTCATCGATTTCAACAAAAGCTTGAATCTTTATTGTTGTTTTCATGCACTATAAAAATTGTATTATCTTATGTAGGTTTTCTTAGAGGAGCATTTTTTTAATCCTGTGCAAGAATTTCAGTCCTGGAAATGCATGCTGAAAATAGGCCAAGCTTCCTCTCAAAACTTCTGTCTCCAAACAGACTGAAACAGGTAAAATGCAGAGGTGTTTTATAGGAGCTGGGATGCTGGCACCTGATTGTGACTCCCTGTCTCAGGGTAAGCACCATGGTGAAGAATGCTTTTATGGCTGAATTCTGAGAATAGGAAGACACTAAAGCAGCAGTGCTGCCAGGTCTTGTAATTTTTATTAAAAATCTTGCAGTACTTGGTGTTTCTTCCTAAAGCTCCCACTCCCAGGGTTATCTGAGACTTTCATAATTCCTTTTCCTAATGCTGTGTTTCAAATCTTTGTAGTTTAAAGGCAATCTCAAACCCACAATTTTTTTAGCTTTCAACAATGGATGAAAAAGAAAAAGAATGCAAACCTATTGCTTCTTCACAGCTTCTGCTTTTTAACCTACTTTGGGGTAGTAGAAAAAATAAAGAAAAAATAGAAAAATAAAAAGGTAGTAGAGTAGATCCTGCATGGATGTAACTTGTATCGTTTGACACTATCCTGAAGCCTCTGAAAGTACTTGATAACCAGCGTGCATTTAACGTGCTCAGACTGTCAGCATTTGGCCCTTTATTCAGGGATCCAGCTCTGCTCTGAAAAAGCCTGGGCTCAGTTCAAGCGCAGGCCTCAGTGGAGCGATGCTTACTCTTGTGAGCATCAGGCCATATGAGCTCTCAAAGATGCATCTGAGACCCCTCAGCCTGCACCAGCCGATGGGGTAGGACTGCATCCCTGGAGGAAGTGCTGGCAGTGCCTGTGCACTGTAACCTGCCCTGGCCGTAGCAGCCACAGAGGGGTCTCCTCTTCTCGGACTGTAGCTGGGTGCCTTACTCTGTTCTTGTGTGTGATTAGCCTTGTTTTATACTGTAGGCAAGCTGATGGAGGGCCCAGAGCTGCTCCTCTTACTCTGAGCTTGTGAGTGTTAGGAGGCTGAAGGATGGTGGGAAGCCAGGTATGAGTGTCAGAAACATTTCTGGGAAACCCCCGAGAGATATCTGATGAACCCTAACTTGCGCTCACCAGCCCCCACCTCTGAACTTGGAGCAGAGACATGCTAACCCCTCCTGATGTTTAAAACAGGCATTTGTTTTCAAAATGCTGTGAGAACCTATGCATGATGAAAATGGCGAAGGTGAGACTCTGTGGTCCCCACGATAATTTAGCAAGTATCAGACTGTGCCCCAATGCTCACTTTGGCCTGTGACAGGCTCTCTGCTTTTGTTGGCAGGTTCCCTGGCCCTTGGTGCCTGCTGTCACCCTGCAGAGTGAACACATCAGTGCTGAATTGCTGCTGTGATGGGTGGCTTCAGCTTGGCCCTTGCTTCCACTTGCAGGGGTGGTGATGACCTGTTCCTGGGCATTGGTGAGCCTTAGCCCCACAAGTCAGCACAAGTGTCCCCACCCTGGTGAATTTACAACATTACACTATATCCCCAGTTGAAATAAATCTCCAGAATTACTGAAGTAATGTCTCATGCCCTTGGAAATGCCAGTTACCTCTCTGTAAATAGTGCCCAGCACTCAGACATGCTCAGTCTTTTAAAAGTTCAGAGACTACCCCTGACCTTTTTCAGAAAGCCTCAGAGATTGCAGTAATAAGCACACATCCAAGTCATTATTCCACGTTTTTCCATTTGTCTTCATATAGTGTATTAGGACCCATGAAAACGCATGGCAGAATAAAACTATCTGGATCATTGACTCCCTGCCTGTTACAAGGGCAGGGTATGTTCCCCACCATCTAAGCCTGTACGTGGAAGCTGTGTGGCACGTCCCATTTAGCTGCAATTTACCTCCCTGCTGGAAGACTAGACCAGACAGGGTTATGTGCAGTGTAGGCAGGTCCTTCCAATTACTAGCTCGCACCGTCTCCGCTGTGCTTCCTCCTTAGTGCCCCTTTCCTCGCCTGAGCTCGCTTGGGGCTGCTGCCGGCACTGCACCGGCCCTGCGGCCATCTGTCTTGCTGATGGTGCTGTCACTTGGGAAGGTGGGGAGCGGCTGGAGGACATGGCTGGCTTGAAGCAGAGATGGCAAAGCTCCTTGCTGGTGTCACTCAGCAAGGGCGAGTCCTGGTTGCCAGCATGGATTTGGGCAGTGGTGGCAAAGGACTCATGCCTGGTGACGCTCTTGCATGAGCAGAAAAGAAAAATGGCTTGTGGGCTTTGTTACTGCTTGTGTAGCTCATCATGTAACCTAGAAAGGGCTGTCTTGTGACTTCCTCTGAACAGGGGGAATAGAGCTGAGAGGTGAGGGAGTGGGGAGGACTCTTAATTAGGATATAATTAAATAGGCATTCCTCCAACATGTCACAGGTATTAAAATGGAGTTTAATGGTGACGGTGGATGTCTACATTATGTTCCTCTTCCTCTCACAACTTTTAGATTATTGCAGGAAAGTTGTTACATAAAGCTCCTAAACAGGTCAAGACCCACGTCACTACAATTTAGCGTATAGTGATCACTTTGCTAATGTTTGTGTGCTCTTGTGCATGTCTGATCAGTGTTTGAAATTATGGTGCATAAATAATACCAGATAAGGTAATTATAAATCTGCTATTGATGTAATAAAATTTTCAAAAGCCTGTAGTGGTTTTAGGAAGAAATTACTAGTTACAGCTCAGGAATTTTGCAAATCTCACTATTAAGCACTTAGGAAAAAATGTAGTTTTCCGAGGAACAGCTTTTTTCCTTCTTTCTTGGACATGTATGTGCGGTTAGTGTTTATTCCAGTATGTCCAGGTCTGGAAGGTTCTGTTTATAAGCACAGTGGTACGGCACATATAATTATTTATTGATTTAGCTCAAATGATTAATGATTCAACTTTACCAGGTCTGTTTTATTGCTGTGCATAAACAGTATTGAGATAATGAAAATGGTTTGATTGCTTTGCGAGTAAGGTGAAATCACCACACACACACATACATGTTGCAGTGTCATCCTGAGGGTGACAAGAAAAGCACCATGCGGTACAGCCCAGATACCTGAGAAACCCCACGCCTACTGCAGTGCTTTCAGCAAGCTGTGGGAGACGCGCACCAGCCTTTCAAAGGGGAGTTTTGCTAGCAATGTTCCTAATGAAACTAGTTTACTGAAGTTTAGGTATTGACTGGGAAGACAGAATGCCTTTGGTCACAATACTATAAAGGCTTATCCTCAGTTTTCAGATTTCGGTGTGTGAGTCATCCTGCATGTGTGAGTGGGATGAGTCCTGTGCTTAATGCAGATCAGGTGTCTGCAAGATCAAAGATGAGGGGATTGAAATGTTTGCCTTTCAAGCTGGAAAGCACAACTATATGCTCTGGTTCGATTTGATAGCACTACACCTGCTCCTAAGTGAGAAGAGAATTGTGGTTTGCAGGTTCAGACCCTGGCTGGGATGAATGAGCGTCTCCTCCTCAAGCTTCTACTTTGCAAATGGCAGGGGTGAGCCCAGACTGTACAGAGCCAGGCAGAAGTCACTGCCCTCCCTGCAGCGCTGGCAGGGGCGCCTGGGTGCCCATCAGCTGCTTCTGCCATTGCTGTCTGCTATGCCTTTGTGGGGGCTGCAGTGTGCTGGGGACTGCATCGTGCTCCCCAAAAGCACCAAACACCTCTTGCTTGGTGCACCTCGTGCTTTTTGATTCTATCTCATGCCATTCCTGAGGAGTGGCAACAAATCTATAAGATTAAATGAGTCCAGCAAATGGACTTCAACTGTGAAATGAGACTTTTATTTCTGCTAAGCCTATCTATTTAGATTATTATACAGCTATGGATTGAAATGGTTTGTTCCAGTTTTCCTGCTACCAAATGCCTGTTTAAATGAAAGAAGGTTGCTGAATAATGCAAATAAATATTATTCAATAGTTGATAAACTTTGTGATAAAGATTGAAGCATAACGCAGTAAAACCTCAGTGTGCTTTTATGTTCTTTATTAGCTGGTTCTGCTGGGGAAGGAGCTGTTTGTGTGTGGTTTTTGTGATGTTTGTTTTGTTTGGTTGGTTGGTTGTTTTTCAACTGGTCTAGCAGGAAGCAGGGATTAGAGGTTTGGCATCTAGCTCTGTTACAAGTGAAGCCATGACTCACAGAGGCACATGGGGGTTTATTCTATTTCTGCAGGAAAACCACAGTAAGGGCCAGCTGTCATGGGCCTCGGCACAGGCAGACAGCTCCAGGGCCCCGTTTGGGACCAGCTTCCCTCTAAAATTCTGCAGAAATAAGCCCATAGGTAGACTATATCTTTGGATAACTGAATAAAAGAATGTAGGAGGGAGAGATGTTTTTGGCTACAAGGAGGATCTTGGAGTCTTGTCCTCTGTGGTGAGGCTGTCCCTGATAACTCATCTCCATCTCCTGCACCACAGCTCTGCAATGAATGTTTGAGTGGCTCGTGTTGCAGACCCGAGCCCTGCATTGCAGCTGATCTCTAGTTCTCAGGGAAGTTGAGGCATATCCAGCTAAAAATGTGAGGTCTCTATGCATGTTTTAAAACACATTAGCTCTCCTGCAAATGTTTTAATTCAAAGACAAATTAGCTTTCAGCTGCTGTGGAGGATTAAGGTATGGCAATTTAAGGCCATTTCTGAATGAGGACCTTCAAACAAGGGTCTTGTGCATCAGTTTTGTAATGATTTGTGTCTGGCTTCCTGGCTGGCCCTGTGCTTAGGGTCTAGAGGCACAGCAGGAGCAAAGGGCATCACCTTCCTAGATTTAAGTCCCATTTCCACCCATGTGAATACTCCTACAGGTTAATTACCCATTGGTGTCTTCTGCAAGCTGAGGTTCTCAGGGCAGCTCCTGAGGGACAGCTGTCTGTACTGCACCAGCTGAAGCTGATTCTGGTTATCTCTTGTGAGAGAGCACCAGCGTATGACATAACCTGAACAACACAACGCCTCTCCCAGTTTGCAGGCACACGCTTGTTCTCACTAAGCAAACCAGGAGGCTGCATACAGCTCTGCAGCTGAACGAGAGACCCCAGGAACAGAGCTGCTGGCATCACTTGACTTGGCTCCACTGATGGCAAAAAATCCATGTTGGTTTAGACTCGTGGTAAATCAAGGTCCCTGGGAGTCAGTCCAGGACATGAAAAAAATTCTGAAGGCAACTTTGTTTTAAGGATTAGCAAATTTAATTGAGATGTTGTAGGACCTGCCTCCAGTGGGACAGATGAGTTTAAGTGAGACTGCAACCACCTCTGAACCATGGCATTTTATTACAAAGCACTCAGTTATTACCAAAGAGGAAATCAGTACTTGATGTGGAAACAGATTCAGAAAAAATATTCTGTTAACATGCATTTAAGACCTCCCCAAGCAAAGTTCTTCCCACCATGGGAGTTAATATGATGCAAACAGTATATTTTACTTGCCATTCATTGCATTTTAGTTTCTCTCTCGAGATGGACCACTTGCAAAATACTAGGCTGTACTTATAAAGCTTTATGCCTTGATCACCGTATGTAAAGACAGACTTGGGAATCAATCAGCACTGCAGGGACACAGCGGGCAGAAGGCTCGAGGTACCATTGCAACTTAGAGTCACAGCAGGGAAGCAGCCTGTTAGGCCAGTGGGGAAGCTGTGCCTGACAACTAAGCATCTTCAGAGTGTCTTCCAGACACAGACACCCTCAGTCCCAGAGCTGCCACCGTGTACCAGGGAGCCATCCTTTCCCTGCCGGGGAGCGGCGCCACCTTGAGAGGGGCGGTTATCCCAGCTGGAAGCAATAAGGCATCTGAGGCTGCCTTGAGAAAGTGGCTGGTTGCTGCCAGCACTCCACAGGAGCGGTGCCTGTTGGGGCAGTCAGGCCCCCGGCCCCAGCCGGGGCTCCCCGGGCAACCCACATGGGTGCTGTGCTCTGCCAGCCACTTCCTCCTCTGTTCGGTGGCCTGAAAGAGGGTCTCACCCAGCGCTTTGCTGTTCTGTGGTGGCCTCAGGAAAAGAGGGCAGGCGGCTGGGGAGGAAAGGCGCAAGTGAGCCACTTTCCTGGGGTGCAAGAGGGAGGATGACAAAGAGCTCAAAGTGCTCAGGACACATCAGGAATCCAGGTTAGATTTGGAAAATGGGTGGGAGGGAAAATCATTGCCCTGCAAATACCTAGAAGCAGGGAGCTGGGAACAGGCTGGAGGTGCTGCAGAGGAAGAATGCAGAGCCTGTATGCAGTCACCTTTCTGCAGAGAGGAGAACCTCCAGCCAGAAGCCAAGCCAGGAATTTAGCCCCACAATTTCAGGTGAAATGGATGAGAGACATGCCTACATCTTCAGTTTGGCTCTGCTGTGTCTAGTTGTTCTAGCCATTAGAGCAATGTTTTTTTTATGGCTAGTGCAGAAAGTTTGTCACGGGTACTATGACCTCCCTCTTTCTGCCTAGTACACTTGTGACCTTTCACCATCTGGTGAATGCTGCAAAGACAAGCTGTCACTGTGTGCAGAAGACAGGAGGTCTTGGAAATGGCATATCAAGTGTGCTGTGGCTGTCCAAAAAAACCCCAAACATTGATAGTGAGTGACATGTACTAATGAACATCTGTAAATTGGTAAAATATTTACCATGTTGAAGCTCAGATGACTACAATGTTTTCTGTGGCAAAGCCTGCTCTGGTGGGAGCTGAGGCGTTGCAGAGAGCCAGCCCTGCTGCGTGTGTGGGGAGGGTGGCTTGCCTGCGGGAGGGTGTGCCAGGGAGTTACCTTCCCTGCCCATCAATGCAGGAGGTGCACGTCTTCAAGAAGCTGGCCTTGATTTACAGAGAAACCTTTATGATGCTGTGCCTGGGTATATCAGAGATGCGCTCGCTCCTTCTCTTACCTGGAAGGATAAGAGCAATTGAAATCCCCAAGCTCCAAGCTACTAAAAATGGGTGTTGAGGAGCAATTCTCGGTGGTTTCCTACACATTTTTTTCAGTGGATTTGACAGCACCAAGATTTCCTAGACAGGGTGCAAAAGCTTTGAATTCCTCAATCTCCATCTACCTTTCAGTAGGAATGATGGGTCGCCCCCATTTATTGAATGGGAAGGGGGAAGGGATTTGTGTACTGTTTTTAAGGTACTTGCAGACTAATTTTATTTCCATTGAAGTGTAAAATACTCAGCAGCTTCCGAAGGAATACTCTGACCTTCAAAACACTGGCTAGGCAAAATAAATAAAAAAGAGTTATTTTCTTTCTGAAGTGTTAGTGATGCACAAAGACTCTAATGCATTGCTCATTAGCTCCAAAGGGTTGTCACCTAAAGCTGCTTATGACTCTAACCACTTGCAAAAAGCGGGCTTTCTGGGGAGAAGGGATAGGGAGCTCTGGAAGAGGCTGGCTGATTAATATTTGATAATTGTAGCTTCAGAGTGATGTTTCAAACACAAAGGCATATCATGAATTTCAAACTGATAGCTGTGAGAATGAACAGAGCTTGGTCTGTATGAATAACTACATTATGCACCATAACAGATTGGCATTAATAAGCACAGATCAGATATATATCTAGGGAAATAATCTGTTATGCTATTAGATGCCAATAATAAAATGTTGTGCTTCCTCATTGCTACATACAAATCCATTCTACTTCTCACAATTAAAGGAACCTTTCCCTTCTAAAACTGCCTATTACTCACCGGTACATGTTATAATTGTATTGAAAGCATGCTCTGTGACAATGCATAAGCAATTTACTTTGATGATAAACTAGTTTTCAAATCTAAAGTCATCACTACAAAAGGAAATGGGGCTGAAGAGGAATGCAAAAGGCAGGGAGGATAAGGCAGTATGGGCTGGTGGCTTGTGCGCCGGGCTCTGTCTCAAAAAGAGAATGGCTGTTCCTGGCTGGACTTTTCCACCAGATGCATTTTTTTCATGTAGGTTTTGGATGTTTCCTTCCTCACTGAGGCCTGTGTTGGTGAGTAGCTCTTTGAGCTGATAACTGTGTCTTATGGCTTGCACAATGTGATCCGATTTAGGTGGGTCTTTCATCATTATCCTGCAATAATGCTTGAGTTGCTCCTTAATAGTTTACCAATTTGATTGCAACCAAGACTAATAGTCTTAAATGTGCTATCAATCTTAGAGTTTTTTGACAATGAAGAGAGTCACATGTTTTAAAATGCAGCACGCAATGCAGCTGCAGCATATCATCATTAGAGAAAAAAGGAATAGTTGCTGTCTTCTCATCTTCTAAAGGTGGGTGCTTTGTGCTAGGGATGTGTCATGATTTAGCGCCAGTCAGCAGCCAAGCCCCACGCAGCCGCTCGCTCACTCCCCCCTGGGGGGATGGGGGAGAGAATTGGAAGAGTAAAAGTGAGGAAACTCATGGGTTGAGATAAAGACAGTTTAAGAGGTAAAGCAAAAGCTGCACATGCAAGCAAAGCAAAACAAGGAATTCATTCACTGCTCCCCATGGGCAGGCAGGTGTTCAGCCATCCCCAGGAAAGCAGGGCTCCATCACGCGTAACGGTTCCTTGGGAAGACGAACACCATCACTCCCACCATCTCCCCCTTCCTTCTTATTCCCCCAGCTTTATATACCGAGCATGACATCATATGGTGTGGAATATCCCTTGGGTCAGTTGGGGTCAGCTGTCCCGGCTGTGTCCCCTCCCAGCTTCCTGTGCACCCGGCAGAGCACGGGGAGCTGAAAAAGTCCTTGACTAGTGCAAGCGCTACTGAGCAACAACTAAAATGTCTCCGCATTATCACCACTGCTTCAGCACAAATCCAAAACACAGCCCCATCCTACCTACCATGAAGAAAATTAACTCTATCCCAGCTGAAACCAGGACAGTATGAAGAAATGTAGCTGGATGCTCATGAGAAGCTCACAGTCTTTGTGCTTGTGCAAAAGTTTCTCTGCATAACAAAGAACTTCAACCACCAGGGCTGCTATTGTGGGGTCTCACTGACTTCAGAGAGAGTTGGATTAGGAGGATAATAATAATAATGATGACAGTAGAATAGTGTACCAAGGTACTTAAGAGTATTTACTAGAGCCCTGGAATGAAAGGCCATTTCCACAGGACAAAGAATTAGCCAATAAATTTACCCTTCCTAACATATCTTCCCAAGACTTGCTTGAAAAGTGTGCACAAGTGCAAGGTTTTCCTCAAGAGGAATGATGAATGAAAAATGGATTTTCAGCTGATGCTGAAATCTGCTGATATACATGTTCAAACACAAAGTTACCTTAACATTGATAAGAACCACAGTTTATTACTGAATTTGCAAAACAAAAGCAAAAAAAAAAGTTGTAGGAAGTTAACCCTTTCAACCTTTGGGATTTCTTTGGGACAGAATAGAGAGCAATGGGGGTTAAATTTGCAGGTTTGACAATGATGCACTGTGGTAGGCAGGTACATGAAGGGGCAGGTAGAAGAGTGTGTATATAAATAAAACATGAACTTGTATGTATCCTTGTGAATTGAAATGATGTTTTTTTCAAACCAATCAATTACTAGCCAAAAATTCACTGAAATGCCATTCTGCCAGAAATATTATTTGCAGTAATTACATACCTGAGTTGGATTTACAAAAACATGATTACTTTATACAGAGTTTGGGATGACTTTGATAAACTTGCTCATTTTGTGCTATCAATTTAGAGAAGACAGGAACTATTTGTTTATGAAAATTACCATAAATAAACAATGAGACAAGACCTAGATTTATGGCTTAATATCATAATTGGCTTTTGCTGAAGAAAAAGAAGACTTTTGAAAGAGTGAACTTACAGTTATTTGTGTACATAAAGAAGGTGCAGTGTATTGTAGATGTCTCAAAAACTGCCTGTCAGTCTATTTATGTGGGAGCTGCTTTCGATGCCAAGCCTACTGAGGAGATACAAAACTTAACAAAATCCATTGAAAATTATATAAGATTAAAAAGTTGTAGAGGCTTCTGTGTGCAGCCACATGCATTCATCCACTGAGCCAAGGTCTTGCGATTTAGAGCTCCTGCTTTCCTGACCCAGCAATGTGCAGTAAGTTGCAGTCCAGCTGATGAAGAAGGATTTTATTTGTTTTAAGTGCAAGTGGCCATACTAAGGGCACCCTGTCCTGTGGGGTCCCAGCTTTGATGCTTGTGTTTCCCTGGGGGAGCAGATGTTCAGCCATGGTAAGGCCTTGCTGAGGTCAGTCAAACTGCTGGTTTCCAATAAGTTGGGATGGCAGCAGAAGAGACATAAAGGCCGGGGTAACTGGATGGGAGTTGGTCTTACAAGGAAATGGTATTAATCTTCTCAGTTATAGCTGAATAAATTCCACTTTTTATCTGTTAAACTGTCTTAAGCATCTAGAAGGAAGATATCTCTTGGACTGGCAGAGAAATATTTAATTAAATGTTTAAATCATAACATATACATCTTATCATGAAAACATTTTATCAGACTGTCTTTTTGAATCTAATGGATTATTTTTTCACTTAAGCAAACCGTACATTATTTGGAACATTAATATGTAGGCAGATTTTTAATCTGCTATCAGAACATAAAAATAAAATTCCCAAACAAAGATTAATATTTATTTTTAAGGCAATTCATCAGTGATTAATGGACTAATGAATCTATTACATCTATCACTTTGCTGGAGCATGCATTCAAAAGACTGCATTTGATAAACAGATGGTACTGTGTGAATACAGTTAGGAGAAAATGAAAACAACTTTTAAGAGGCCCTCCTTTGAAATCACCTTGAAGCAAAAGCTGTGTAGTTAAACTCTTCTCTTGTATAGAAAGTATTAGATGAATTTTTTTAGTCTGCCAAGGTGCAACATATAGGACATTGCAGATGGGTAACAGAAAAAGAAATTTGGACACATGCAGAATTTTAAGCTTGACTCATTTTAGTCTACTGTATGTTTAATACCATAGTTAAAGCATCTGACTATAACCTTGCTAATACCAGACCAAGCTTTCCATCTTTGCCCAAATGATGTTGCAGAGATTTCAGTCATCTGGACTGTGTTGGGAGAGAGATCCTGTTGTGCTGATGTACGTGGGTACAGGGGATATGTCTGTGTTATGGGGGGGNGGGGGGCTGTGTGTGGTTTTTTTCACTCTGGCTATATAAGGCTGTTGCAACCTCAGCTGGAGATAAATCCCTCCACAGCCTGGGATGTGGTCCCTGGTGGTGGGAGCACAGTGGAAGCACAACACTGGCAACAAGGTGCAACACTTGCTGGCATTAATATGGACAGGGAATGGTTCTGTGCTCAGGTACTGCATCTTGCTGTGAGGTTTGGGGTCTCTCACGACAGAGACCTTAAGCAGAACCATGCTAAAATGTCAATGAGGATGGGTTCCTCTCTGGGTGGTAACAAGCAGCTGATAATTACAGTTTCCTAAGCTGTGCAGCCAGCTCAGTCTGTGAGGCATAAACATAGCTGTCTGCAGGGTAGATGAAAATTATTATTAGCAGTTTGGATCATGAACTAATACAAACAGGTGTTTTTCAGAGGAAGTCAATAAAGTCCCATTGACTTACATGGGACAAGTATTTGGCTCAGTATTTGTATTATGTGGGGGGATTATATTAGCAGAATGGGTACTAGTTGTCCCATGATCTGTGCTGGTGTGGGGACACTTTTTTCTAAATTCAGCACGTAATATGTACAATTCATTTTCCTGAACTGAAAATGTGATCTTATTTTGTAACGTACCAGAAGGAGTTAGTGTCCACTACATGCTAGCCTGTCACAGGCCTTTAAATCCTCCTTCATGGATTTCTGTGCAATTACAGCCTACTGGGGAGCTAAGAAGGGAAGAATCTGACAAATAGGCTGTAATCTGTGACTTAGATGAATGAAGAAGTAGAGCCTTTCTCCTTTAAATTTATCCTTTATGAATTTTAATAAGGGCATAATTTGCAATAAGAAGTGTGCTCAGTAATAAAAATCCTGCCCTGGCTTTCATGGGAGGGTGATGTTTCGGAGCAGGTAATTTGTAAATGGCGGTAATGACAAGGTGTGCTGCATCTTAACTTTAGGGCGGAATCAGCATGAGTCGTGTTTCAGGGACAGATAGCATGGGGATCCACTGGAAGCTGGTATAACCGCAGGCTGGCTGCTGGGAGTGCAGTAGCTAAATGAGTGTGATTGTAAAGGTAGGATTTCAAGGGTGCAAAGGTCCTGAAATCGATGCTGATGCCAGGTGAATTTGAGACGCTTGTAATTTTGGGGATTAGTCATATGTTTATCATATGAATGATGCTTTGTACAGTGCCTATGTAAAATATTTTCTACTGTGAATTAGGGCTCTATTCTGTGCTGTGCCTCAAAGCCACACAGAAAAAGAGAATTTACCTGGTTCTGTACTGCTAAGTCATTCTCTGGTTTCCAGGAGCTGTAGCAGCACTATCTGGACTATTTTCAGGCATGTGTGTGTACATATGTTCCCTGGGTATCTGTATTTCACGCAGGGTCACAACAGGGTGGCTGGCTGACACTGAAAAGGGTGTTTCAGAGGGCCCTGTGCAGAGAAGCAGCTGGGGACCACCGCAGCCCCTGGAGCGGGGCCGTTGCTGACGCTGTCCTGTCACTGTTCCAGTGCTTCACTGCAGCTGCACGGTGTCAGTAGGGCATCTACCATGGCAGTGCATTGCCTGGCATGGTGGCAGCCCTGCCGAGCCTGCCTGAGGACCAGGGCTCTCCTGTGCAGCACCCCTGGGCCAGAGCAGTTGAAGGGAGCAAGGCCCCAAGCATTGTTAGCAACTGCACAGCCTCTGCTGGCTCAGCCGCTGGCAGCCTTCTGGTCTGGTCCTCTGAGTCACTCCCTCACCCACGCTTTTATTAGGAATATGTCATCTTTGGAGAGGTTATTATTCACAGTAATTGCAGAGGGCAGTGTGTCAGACATCAGTTTCAGCTGGTTCCCATCTCCCGTCACCTATTGCTGCCCCTTAGAAACGAGGTCTGAGTGACCTCACAGGTTGTTTGCGTGGTTTCTGGAGGACTTTGTGCATGTGAAAAATGGAGCCTCCACTTCCCTGCAGGTGGAAACAACTGAGCAGCTGCTTTAGGGCATTGATCCAGCACAGCATGAAGTGCCTGGGCTCCTTGCTGGAGCCTGCAGATGTGCTGGGGAGGTGCTGGATGGGTACAGGGTCTGGCTTCAGCTCTTACTGTCCTCTGTGATGAGACACTTTTCTTGCAGTCAGGCCTTACAGTATTTTCAAGGCTTTCAGTATGCAGAGACTCACCAAATAGACTTTTCAAAAATATCATGTTGCCTAATGGCTATTTCAGAGTAGGTGATATGTTGGAAAGAAGAGCCTGAGAAGGACTGTGGTGCCTGCTTTGGGGCTGCTGGGGTGGGCTTTGGCTGATGTCAGGTTCACATCTGAAAGACTGTGCCTGAAGTGAACCAGCCCGGGTCTGGCAAGGTGGTCGGTATAGGCATGGGAGTCCAGTAGGAAGCTGAACCCATTCTAGGGTTAGGTGTTTAACTTAATCCAGCGGCGTTGCAGCCTAAAAGCGACTTTCAGTTTCTTGACTACAAGGACCCAAGTGACGTCCTCCCTGAGCTAGGGGACAGTGGGGTTTGGTCCACCTTACAAGCACCTGGACCACCTTCACCAGGGTGTGTCTGAGGAGCTACCTGCAGGAGGATGGACCCGTGCCAGACGCAGTTCTCACACACAGCTGAGCAGTGCTCAGAGAATCATCAGGGAGGGAAGAATCGGCAAAAAGGACTTTGGAAATGTCCTTTAAAACTGGGGGGGAATCTGCTTAGAACAAATCCCTGCAAAACTTTATAACCTTTCTTGGCAGCTGAACAAAAGCTATTACAGTCTAGTGGTTACTGTATATTACAAAGGTTATTTCCAAACACTTGGCTAGCACCCGGGGAGAAAATATATGCCTTGTGGTTGACTAGCATCTGAGTGCTCCCTTTCAGAGGAAGTACAGCTCCAGTGTAATGAATACAGCAATCATCAGGTGCTGTGAGAAAAGGACAAATATTATTGTTATGATTAAAGTGTGAAGGTTAAATGAATCATTTGGGAGGGCTGAAGCATACTGATATTAGACCTACTGGTGAACACAGAGGGAGGAAAATGCCTTTGTGAATTCTCTCCCTCTATCTTACTGACAGTGTTTTCTTCCCTATGCATTTTGGTACTTTCTTACCCCTCAAAATGAAAATGCTGCTGTTATACACGTATTCCTCTGAAGGCTGACATTGCCCATTTGTCCCCATTACAGATGATATGAAATGGTGCCTTTTTGACTGACCTAGGGCAAGGACAACATGCCCAGGGCTGGATCTGTGACATGTTTTCAACAGGAAGGATCTGGTCAGTCCTGTTGCATGTCATCTTCTGCTGCTCAGGCCCTCACCTCTTTTGCTGTCCAAGTCCAATAGCATGTGATTATAGTCTCGTTGTCACTGGATTTTGGGTGAGCCACATCGCAGGGTGCATGTGTCCCATCTGCCACCGCATTGTCCTCCTGTGGGTGCCAATGGCCACCCTGGAGATGGAGATACCTGAGTGGTTGGTGTGGTGCGTCCAAGCTGAGAGCGCTTGGGCTGGGCTGGAGTGGGCAGGGTAAGTCCTGAGCAGGCCTTCAGATCTCTGTGTGGCAGCCTGCAGAAGGGGAAGATACTGGAAAGTAAAAGTCAAATTGGGCCTTTCAGGAAATGACTGGAAGGAAATAGTAAATAAAATTCAGCTGCTGCTTGAAAGCATTTCCTTGAGTAGTAGAAAATACTGTCAAAAGTAGCTGTTTTCCTTTCTGTCTGCAGTAAATAGAAAAGGTAAGAGGTAAAGAAGGTAAATAGAGAAAGAGGTAAATAGAAAATGAGGAAGAAGAGAATAACAGCCAGGTAATACCAAGAAGGGCTCTGAAGCAAAACCAGAGGATTACTCTGCTGAAGGAGCAATTGAAAAGAGCCAGACCTCTCCAATCTTGCCAAAAGCTGAGAAAACACAGGAAGACCGTGGCACTTGTGTGCTATTATTTGGCTTCTGTGCTTTTCCTGGTGGTAGTTCAGCTGCTACGGTCTACACTGGTGATGCTGGTGCTGGCCCCGCACAGTGGTCCCCACAGCAGGAGGGAAGGAGATACCTGCAGGGACCCGCACTACTGCCTGGACATGGATGCAGGCACATGTGTGCAAGGAGCAGAGATGCTTGTGGGGAGACAGTGAGGCCAGGAGAGACTGTGCTGAGCTCCTAGTCCAAACTATTTGGGACTTAGAGTGCCATCTGGTTATTTCTTCAAGGCTGTTGACAGCACCACTTTGGAGGCATGAGGAGCTCTCCTCCGGCAGCACAGTTATGCACATCCTCCATGCTCAGTACTGAAATCCTTTAAAACTTTTTCAGCACTATTGAACCTACCCATTTCTACTGACTGATGCTCTGGCCCCCAGCCTCCAGAGCCCAACATGGCTCAGGGGTAGTGCTGCTTTCTTCAGCATGCCAGCAAAAAGTCTCCAGGAAGCCACAGCTGCCCAGAAAGGCAGAGGACATACTTCTTTCCTCTGCAAAGAAGTCTGAGAAGGCTGGCCCTGGATAAAGTCCCTGCTGGGATAGCAAAATAATGTCACCTTAGGTGTATGCTACTTTGTTTGTCTTATTGTGTTGCTGTTCAGCCTACATATTCAGTATGTACTGATATTTCAGGCTGCAATTTTGGCTTCCATTGGAATGAAAATTAGTGTCCTTACTTTGCCAGTGAAGAAGTGCAAAAAAGCTCGTTACTAGCTAGCAAGGAGCGTTTTATTTCAGATGTGCAATAGAGAAAGGAGGAAGACACTCTACAGTGCCTTGGTGTTGGGTACTTTTATTCTTCCATAGCTCTTGTACATTTGTTCAGAAAAACTGAAAAATGTAAGAAATCCCTCTCCATCTGTGCGAAGAGTGTGACATGTTTATGGTTTGGATTTCTAATGTGTTCTCCACCACTATCTGCTGCGTTACTTTGGGCAAAATATTTTCCTGCTCATTCCCCAGCTTCCCCAGCTGCAAAATGGAGATAGTGAGACTATTTAGAGCTTAGAGATGTATAAGTGGAAAGCAATATAAAAGAGCAGCATATTGTGAGATACAAGGTTTCACCACATCATGCAGTAAGGGAAACAGAACTACTAAATGTTCTTATGTTTCCACAGATTTCTCTGAGTTCAGGCTTATCTTTAACAGAGAAAGTGACTATTTTACAAGTATGAGTTGCACTCCAGTGCACAGCTGTGCCTCTGAGAAGTAATTGGATTTGGTACTTACCTTCCTTTTAAGCCTTTAGAGTTATTGTCCCAGGCATAGACCATTGAGGGGGGAACTATTTTTAATCAGACTTAATCAGATCTTAACTTCACCCGCTTGCATGAAAAATTGTTTCACTGATCATACCTTGAGGTAACTATGACAAAATCAGCTCTTAATTCTCAGTTATACTGCTGTCAGCAGCAGGAAGAACGAAACATGCCTCTCATGCCCTGAGGAAAACCTCTCTGTTTGCCTTACCATGGACAGAGTCTGTACGAGCAGAGCAGGGAAAGAAAAATCGTATCTGTTCTGTGATTGCTGGCCCATGTATGCATTCCAGACTATGCTTGAAAGAAAAACTACTGAGGCTCTGGCTGTTTTTGGTCTGCACTTCATTTTCTTCTGCCAACTGTCTCCCTGCTGAGTTGCAAACCGTGTTCTTCAAATTAGCTGGAAAACAAGCACCCCCCTCCTGCCGTGCCC
>VZTV01085536.1:0-11191 GCA_013400875.1 Anhinga rufa | reverse complement strand
ACCTTATTGCGGCCTTCCAGTGCTTAAAGGGGGACTACAGGAAAGATGGGGACAATCTCTTTAGCACGGCCTGTTGTGACAGGACAAGGGGTAATGGTTTTAAACTAAAGGAGGGTAGATTTAGACTGGATATAAGGAAGAAATTTTTTACTCTGAGCGTGGTGAGACCCTGGCCCAGGTTGCCCAGAGAGGTGGTCGATGCCCCATCCCTGGAAACATTCAGGGTCAGGTTGGACGGGGCTCATAGCAACCTGCTCGCTGCAGGGGGGTTGGACTAGATGACCTCTAAAGGTCCCTTCCAACCCAAACCATTCAATGATTCTATGATAAACATAAAAAAACTGTCTCGCTTTCATGCTTACTGGTGAGGGAGAATAAACTGAAGGTTGACAGCTTTATTCATACACAATAGCTCTGCTAATAAGCCTCATTTCTTATCTTGTTATTCCTGTCTGGCACCTCAAATGAACAGAAACTGCTAGTAAGATCAGAAGGTATAGTGTTTTTAACAAAGTGATACATTAAACTCATTTTTACCTGTGATCAGAAGCCTTTCCATGCAGACTTGAAGAATTTAAAAGTTCATGTATGTATGACACAGATTAGCTAGCCTAGGGTATTGTAGAACAAAACATTCTGCTCTTCAGTGCAGATTATTTTTGTGGCTGCATTAGCAAATTAACAAATGGAGGGAAAATACAAAAAACACCACATGAAAAACACACTTCATGGTCATTAAAAAATACCCATTAGATCATAATGTATCTACAGCAAAAATGAGTTTTAAGATTTCAAAAGTAGAAACTAATAGGTTTGCACTAATTCATTGGTTCTTTCTGTCACTATAGTGCTTTTTAGATCAGCAAGGCTCTGCGGCATAGCTCATGTCATGAGGGTGTCCCTCATCATAAGAAAAATTATAAAACACTATTTCCTGTTTTAAAACTGTAGGTACTTGTTTGACAGCAAGAGAAGTTTGATCAGAAAGTCCATACTAAAAATCTCCAGGGTGAAATTTAACCCTATATATAGCTGATTAACTGTTTAATAAACATGCTGGCAAAAGAGCCAAACCATTGTCTATACTCTTCTGGCCAAGGACAAGGATAACATTAGCTTTTAAGAGGCACATTTTGTTTGCTGAAGCATGCAGAATGCTGCCAAAAGGGATCCTCTTATTGGACCAGCTATCACAGGAAGGTTTATAACTCCCATCTCTTGCCTGCACAAAAATCCGGTTCACATTTAAAGTGTTATTTCTTTCAAACATCTACTAAGTAACTTATTTGCAGAAATACACGGGTGGATTCCTTCCCCCTTTCCTTCCCCCTTGGCCCCAGGTTGAATTCAACTCCATCATAATGGTGAACCAAGACTACAACCTTCAGCGGGGGGTCCACTGCACTGATGGCAGTTAGAGGATAAATTTTAACATATGGGCCCCAGAAGGCACTTTTCTCCCCCAGTCTCCAGCCTCACTTCCTATACAGTTGTGAGAGAGTGCTAATGCTCACTTTCAATTGGTTATGAACTTCTTTTTTTATTGCTTTTTTCATTGCATGGGGCTACAGAGCAAAGGACCATGGAAGTCTACACCCAGATACCACTCTCGAGCTACCTACAGCTGCGGGACCCCGCACGGGACAAGTCTGCCTTTCATCGTCCACCTCTAGTGCAATTACAATACAGTGATGATGATGACAAAAAAATGCATCCCACTTTCCAAGTGCAGCATAGCAGAGAGTGGTTTTGGCTTAGTTGCTCTAAACAAGGCACTGATTAGCTAGTAATCAGCAAGCGATTAGCAAAGACAACTGGGTCACTTGGAGTTCAGTGTGTGCATTGTTTGCTGGGAGGCACTGAAATGCTTGTGCTCAGCGTGAGCACACATGCTGATATGATTGTCCACTGCAAACAGCCATTCAGCAAACTTGGTTTGGGAAATCAACTTGCGTCCCATAAAATTTTAAGCATAAATATTGCAAAATAAGAATCATAATACTGGCTGGCTTTATAAAGCATTATAAGATGTAGGGTTTTAATGGTTTTGATTAAATAGCTCCAGTATGTAACACATAATCAGGAACAGTGTGATATAATGAAGAACCATCTTTTTTTCAAAGATTATTATAAACAAGCTGTACCATGTTGTTCCACAGCCTAGCCACGATCATTCAGTATCAGATCAGATCAGTACCAAAACCCGCTGATAGCAGGTTTGCATAAAGGACAACTACAGAGCAGCCCTTTCTGAGTACAGGCCCACCAGGAGTCACACACAAAACCATAGCTGATCCCAGTCAGAAGGTCTTCATTAGGAGCCAGCTGACACCCCTTGTATATGTAGACCTCCTCCTGCTCCAAATCAAACCTCGTCTTGAATTTGGTGAGTCAAAGCTACATGCTGTGAAACCTGTGAGTCCTAGTTCAGCACTTTTATTCTGTGTGCCACCTCCTAGATATCAAGGGAAACATGAAAGTCATTTTCCACAACTTAAACAACAGGGCTCAACTTGCATCCGAGGCAACTTCATTGTCTCCACATTGCATTTAGTTTCTGCCAGACTAAAGTAGCCAGTGTATCTTAGTAACCCTTCACTAGATATGTTTGAAATCTTGTTTTTTGTGTGTGGAGGTGGTGGAATGGCTATGGATGAGAAGAGAATACTTTAGGAGAGCGAGGGCAGGCAAACACAGCATTTTGGCTGTCTGGAAGAAAATAGATATTTTTTTTTACCACCACATTTGTCCTTTCCTTGTTAAAACGGTGGATGTCTATTCCTGCCAAAGGAGGATTTTATTAATTGTATGAAAATGCTATTAATTTTAGGAGTCTCCATCTTCTCCACCAAAAGAGCTCAATGCAAGGATCATAATGTTGAAACTCAAAATCTAGCAATCGCAATACATCTGTAGGAAATATCCTTTCTTCACACACTGCCTTTTCCTTCTCCCATTTTATTTCCCTCTTAATAACAAAACAGAAGCAGAAACATCTTGTAACTAGTACAAGCCTCATGAGTGGTGACACTGCGTTCCTGCTTCCCCCACAAGCTCCTTCCTCTTCGCCTGCAAATAAGGAACTCATGATCTTCTCAGGCACTCTTTCCAGTTGACTTTCTCTGCAGCAGGACTCTGGGCATCGCTTGGGCTGAGTAATGGCTGGCGTGCACGCGTGTGTGTGCACACATGCAATATATACACATAAATATGTGTCCATATATATAAATAACATGATTAATAGTGCCAGAAACTTGACCCTTAAGACTCCAGCTAAGGGCTTTAATATGCTGCTGTACAACAGGCCTCTTAAGTGGCTTGCATTTCCTGATAATATTAATTTGAGTGCCATTGGACTTCTATTCCTGCTTCGAACTTGGTTACTGTTGACTTTAACAAAGATTGTAATGTAAACTTTTAAAACTCATATTTTTTGCCAGGTTAAAAAAAGAGCAAAAAATTCCCTGTGAATCTGACCTTTTTTTTGCAGTGCCTTTCAGTGGGTGTTGTAAGAAAGCAGCTATTCAGTTATTACAAACGGTGACTGTTTCGCTAAAGCACAATATTTGAAATAAATAGATATAGCAGAATATGTGCATGCCCCAAAGTTAAGCTGAGCCTAGACATTGGATGCAGTGAATTCAACTAGAGTTAAATTAGGCTGGAACAAATATGGGCAAATCCTCCAGCCAAGAGACAAAATATTTTTTTGTTTCCAGTCTCTAGGACACTAAAAATATCCTGGCATGACAACACTATATAATACTTGAAGCCTGATATGATACAAAACAAAGTCTGAAGATGCTGTCCTGGAGCCATTCATTGCATCTGAATTCAGTCCCCAATACTTGACAAGCTTTTGTTTCATCGGAGGTGATCCCAGCCACGCTTGGACAGGCAACTGCTGGTGCAGGAGATGGCTTCATCCCCAGAAGAGTCCCAGCCCAGTGCCATTAGAGGTTGCTGTGCTGTAGAAATGGTGCGTTTGAGACACTTCTGGTCCCATCCTCTCCCTCAATGTCTTTTCCTTCTTGGGGGACCGAGGGGAACAGAAAGCTAAGGTGTGTCACTTGTGTGTCTGTGACAGAGGATAGAGACAGGGCTGCTCTGCTGAGGGTAGCAGGAAGAGTTCTGATTTTGCCACATCCAGGCTGTTGTAACCGAATGTGTGTGAAGAAATACAACCTCAGATTACAAAACAGAAATGAGGCGTGTGGAGATTTGCAGGAAATAAAGAAAATAGAGAGGAGAAATATCTGAAGGTTTTTTTCTTGCCAAAATCACATGCATCTATAATGTCAGCACCACACCAGTGCCTGCTCTCAAAATAATGCCTATAGGGCCAAGGGAAAACATCGTTGTAATTATTACAGAATTATTAAAGCATCATTACTTGAAAAAAAAGCAGGACTGGAACAGCAGGGCTTCTCATCATGACTTAATAGAAAACTGAGTTATAAAAGTGCCTCTATTAGCAGAGACAATGCTCCATAAGTGGTAAAAAGCATCAGGAGAAAGCAGAGCAGAGGAAGAAGGTGCGACAGCAAAAAGGTGGGTGCAGGAAGCAGTTTTTTTGCTGCTTTATGAAACCCACTAGATTTTCTCTTAAAATGGAAGTGGTTAAGGAAAGTAACCAAACTTCTAATTTTTTTTCAAACAAACCCACCCTTATCTACTGTATGTGGAATGAGGGCAAGGCTGATCAACATGGTAGCTTCAGCATGAATCAACTTGTGGCCATAAAGAGTATCAACCAAGCTGAGACGGAAAGATATTATAAACCCTTATTGCTTGAGAAGGATGTCTACACTATTAATTGCAAAACATCTGCATCTTGTTGTCCATAAAATGGGTACACATTTTGAAGACACCCAGGGAGGAAATGAACTCATAAAAAAGGAGGATTAAAAAACAAGAGAAACTAGTTAATGGCAGTCTTTCAGGTTGGGGAGTGTCTAGGCTGTGAGATTTTGCCACAGTCCCATACTTTTTAAGACCGCATAGACCAGAGAGAGGAATATAGTGTACATGAGACAAACAAGGGAAAACTAGATCACGTACTGATCCCTGTACCTCACCTCTCTTCCCCACATCTTCAATCCTCATTTTTTTGTCGATTTCCAAACAGATTAGGATAATCTTATCAACAGAGCTGGGAGGTAACTTTTAATCTATATGGACCATGGAGCCCTCCATAACTTTCACCATGTACTTTCAGGCGAGATAAAACTGTTCTTGATGTTACAACAAAGCTCTTCAACAAACAACCGGGTTTGACATGAAATTTATTTTTATGTTTTAGCCTAATGTGTCTCTTTTTACCCCTTTGGAGACTGACATAGGACCACATTGAGTTCATGGTCAGAAAACAGAGGCAAACAAAATCGAGCAGAGCTGCTTTTGCTCCCAGCGATGCCCTAACAGTGTGCTCGCTGCTGCACACAGCAAAGCAAGCAGTACTTTCAAGGCTTCTTAAGAGGATTTGGATGGCTCTTTCCCCTTAATTCCAGAAAGCAGAAGTGTTTCGGAGTGGTTATGTAATGACCCCAAAGCTGACATAAGTGAAGGAAGAAACAGCAGAAGGGCAGCCACAAAGGGGAATCTCTGCCAGGCTTGAGAGAGACTGGCTTCCTACTGCACCAGGATCAATACAAGGATTTCAGCTTTTGATTACTTACAGTATTAAACAGCTTGATGCATTCTACTGAAAAATATAGCAAACAGTGGGCAAAGATGATAATACATGCACAAAGCAAAAGGCAGGGCTTGCATCATTCCTCACTCAGCCTGTTAACTCATACTTGCATTGTGGATTTCCTTTCCCGCTGTTGTTAAAATAATCCTAAAATTACAATTGAGCAGATCTACTGAGAAATACAGCCAGAATGTCAGTTTATACTGTGAGAGGTTCCTGTGCAAATAGAAAATGCCGGCTTCTTGGAAGCTGGAAATTCCTATCTCCCAGCCTGCAACTCCATACTGACAGTCATGTGTTTCCAGCCCATCAGGGCTAATAGGCTCTACACAACCCAAGGACTGACTTAGAGCACAACACAGCACTGGCTATTATGCAGCAACTCAGCTGCTATACAATTACTTTTGAGGAAAATGCATTGCAGAACAACATCACTTCTCAAAGATTTAAGTTATTAAGGAAGATTAAGGAATTTCACTTTGGAAAAGAGACTTGACTGTGACCTAATTGAAGTTTTTAACATTCTCAAGGGAACTAATAAAAATTGGTTCATGCAAATTCTCCATACTTTCAAAGAACACAAACACAAGAGAACAAGAAATTATCTAAAAAAATTAGGAAATTGAGATCAAAAAGAATTTAGAACAACAACAAGAAAAAAAGAGAATAATTTGAATTAGAGGGGACTATTCTACCAGGTCATTTAATCCATCCCCGCCTCCCCTTGAATCACAGAAGGATTGATTTCCTTATCCTTAAATAATCCCTAATAGATGGGTGTCTAGTTGAGCCAATGATGACAATTCCACAACCTCTCTTGGCAGTCTGTACTTTCAGAAGAATAAACATATTGAATAAATTATTAAAAAAGGCCACCATGAGCAAGGAGAATCAATGAAATCAAGGAAGAACTTGTTAATATACAGTAGGGGCTGAAAGATAGGGAGTAAAAATGATCTCATTAGATGAATGAAAGATGAAAATAGCAGAAAAGGAACAGAATCTTGTGGTGTAGTTTTTTAGTCTTGTAGTACTGTTTTCACTTACTATTTAAAGAAATTACACAGAAAGAACACCTACACATTTCTCCAAGCATGAAGCAATTTCAAGAATGATCACATGAAAACTGCAGCTAGTGTACTGTCAGCCTCCGACAAAAGAAAATGAGCTAAAGAAATGCCCAGCAGTACATGCAGAAACAACTTTCTTACAAACAGAAACCAACACATTTGCAAAAGACCATTTCAGGCAGATTCATAATATATTCACACATAGGAAAGTATACATAGAAATAAACCCCGTTTGTAAAGTACTTACACATTAAAGTTAGGTTTTCAAGGGCACGAGGTATAAATACATAAAGCCCCTCCTCCTGCAAGCAGGCATATATTTAACTTCACATATAACAGCAGTCCTGGTCAGCATATTGGGATTATTCACCTCCACAAAGTGTTTGCCAGCTGAAGTCCCCAGACTGGGCACTGCTCCTCACTCTGCGGCCACCATATCAGTTAACTCTGGGAAATTTTCACCAGCGTCCCTGGTGCAAGACTAGCAACAGAAAGCCAAGTGCTTTCCCCAGAACTGTCACCTAAATACTTCCTGCAGAAACACAGTTGTTATCTCTCAGTTTAAACGGGGCTGCAGGTAAATGAAACAGGTGCTATTACCATCCCTTGCTGCTGGGGAGGAGAGCATTGGCAAGTGCGGTGGAGACCCAGTGTCCACAAGTCATAAACGGCTGGAGATGTCTTGCCCGTCTTATTAGAAGAAAACCTCATCCAATTTTTTCATGGCTTTGCCAGCACTGACTTGAGTGTGAAACCATTCAGAAGATATGCTTGTAGGGCAGCAAGAAAACTTCAGAGGTTGTACAGTGGGTCTGCTAGCCTTCAGGGTTGCTTGTACATGTTGCAAGAGGAACAACGTGCTCCAGCTGATCTCTGGGTGTAATTCGGGTTCTTCACATGAAGAATTCTTTTACATTGGTGGGGGGCAGGGGGTGTCACTGGCTGATGCACCAGAATGCCTGGAGACAATTTGTTTTCTAGAAAGGGACCAAAAGTCATAGCTCCTTCTCTCTTCCCTTTCCTTGAAGTGGTCATGGTGGGTTATTATTAGATGTACATGAGTCTCCAGAGAGGAAAGAGAAGGATGTGGCTTGATTGCTTTTGTTCTGATGGATTGACTAATGTGATGTTTGGATTATTTTCCTTTTTGCATTTTTGGGGTTTGGATTTTGAGTGGGCTGAGAGCACTTCTGATAGACATTTAACTGAGACTGAAAAACACAACAAATATGGAAGTGGAAAAAACTTTCACTGTGTACAAAGTCAATCACAGAATCACAGGAAGTCCTACATAAACATGCTGTGACTAAAGAGGGGCAGATGTAACCATCAAACCCTTAATTATTTTTTTAGACCCTTTCCAGATTTCTCAGATACTTATATACAATGTTTGCAGTACAGGTTCACTCATTTGTATACCTGAAACACTGGATCACTTTAATTCTTACTGACGCTCTCCATTTCCCAACAAGAATATTTATTTTTGGTTAGCCTTACTTCTACAACTTCCCCATTTATTCTGGCTATTATTCATAGTGCCTGGTCATATTGTCTTTATGGACTGTCCATGCAAGGTATTTAAGTGACCTGCAAACTATAATTATAACTTTATAAGTTCGTTCTGTGACTTTTACTGCAGACATTATTTATTCACTCAGTTACAAGATTGTACCTGTTTTATTTTTAAATGTAGCATAATTTTCCCTAAAAAGAAAGAACAACTCTGATTTGGGAACTTTTCTGCTGAGTTTAGGCTGTATTTGATCAGGCTTTAGCTGTTTGTTCGTGTGCAGCCCTTGCTGAGATTGGTTTATGTCTATGCAATGGATGTAGACCAACTTTTTTGTGCCTGACAGGTAAAACTATACTTCCCTAGGCATTGAGTGCTTTCTCTCCATGCAGTTTTATATTTTTGTTAACCCCTTTGCTTTTGAGATCTGAGCTCTAGTTCTGCCTTGAAATATATTTTGCACTGTACTTGGAATTGTTACTAAAATCCAAATGACCTCATGTCAGCTTATGAGATATTGTGGGAAAAAGTTGACAATTAAGACATAAAGGTGCTGTTTTCCTGCATTTCCATTTTCTTTTTCTCCTAAGAAATATTTAAGTGAAATTGAATTTAACTTAACTTGAAGTTTGTTTAAGCTCAACAGTTATTGGTTTATTGCAGTTACTTTCAGAGAATTTTTATCTCAAAAAATCTTTGGCATTAAACCAGAAAATATTCTAACTTTCTTCTCCTCCATCTTTAAGCTTATGACTTGCTTGTGCAATTGTTGCATGAAAGTAATTCTACATCTTTTTTCTCTTATAGGAAAACAGATGGGGAAGGATTTATCTGCAGTTGGGATTTGCTGCATATAATTTATTTCACAGGATCAAGTAAAAGATAACTGTGAGCTCACACTAGCCAAGCTTCCAGGACGCCGTCACTTCCAAATTATATATATTTTTGAGATTATAGTTATGGAGATACATGGGTAGAAAGTCATTGAGGCATTTTTCAGATTTCCATGAGGGCTTAATGCTTCTCTGCAGCTATACAGTACATTCCTAGTGCTCCCTCTTGACTGGGTGGCTCCCATGAATAGAAATATATTTCATATTCTGTTTCCTAGCTTTCTGAAGCACTTGATATAGAACAAACAGGCTACACACCTAGAAGAGCTGCTCACTTTTCCATGGTGGGCACAAAGTTGTGTCACTTTGCTATATGTTCAGATTATGTGAAAAGGATGGAAATCCTTCTGACGAGCTTATTACAGAGTCCCATTCCTCAGTGGAAATCTTCTGGTACGTCCTTTCATTTTAGCATTGCATTTTATTATTTTTCGTTAATACGGTAGGAAAATCTCATTGCTTCCAGAACACGTTGATGCTAGTCAGGATGCTCTTGAGGTTAACAATGAGTCAGGCCTCTGGACTCCTACCAAGCTTTTCTTCCATTGAGCTGTGCTCTTTTTTCTTCCTCCTTAAGGAACTAGTTTTTATTGGCCTCTTTAGTTTTGGATTAACTTACATCATACATTTCATAGTATATATATTGCAGTAAAAGAATATACACAGTATCATGCAAATTAACCTCCTAATCAAATTAAAAGGTTGAATGACATATATAGAGCAGTGTGGAAAAGAGGTTCCACACGGTAACATGATGGTTTGCATTATGTGCCTTGCAAATTAGGCATCTACAGTGCACTTAGGGAGTGATAAAGCCAAATTACACTTGTGAGTCAAATGCTGAAAGAGTCGTGACAGAAAGTTGTTCCCTTCCCAATGTGTTTTAACATAGTCAGGCACAGCACTAAGTTACAGAGGACACACAGCAGGTCTAAAGGGAGCGAAGGAAAGGTCATATCCACTAGGAAAGGAAATAAAAGTGGGTTTCTGCCAATGGCACAAAGGGACGTAGAGGTTCAACTGTTAATTTCCTAAGTACCTTTAAAAACCTCCCTAGGAAAGGTCTAGGAAAGTAGCCATAACCAGGCAGTGGACTGCAGAGAGCAGCAGCAGCTGCTGGTGAGCATTGCCTGTGATTTCTGGAGTGTGGGCATCGGTGTGCACCTCTCCTCTCACGCCAGGAAGCTCTCCTATGCAAACAGGGTCTGCATTATGGTAAAGGTGTAGGATGAAGTAGTGCCAGCACATGCTTTATGGCAATTTAAAGCCTCTCTATACCATCTCAGTGCCAACAGTGCTGTGATAATTCCACTCTCCTCCACACCTTCAATTGTTTCACTTCTTAGCAACATATTTTAGCCCTATGGCTCCACTGGCTTTTTTTTTATTTTTCTCCTGTTCCTAAACACAGGGTCACTGACTGCCTTAATCAAATTTCACACCATAATTAAAAGTAAAAAGCATAATGTAGCATTTAACAGACTAACTATCCCCCATGCTGACTGGCATATGATTTTTCTCAAAGAATGAATCTTCAGTAAGACCTGAATGGTTCAGTTCAGGAACACAGAGGCCAAATCGTCTTTCTAATCACAAACCTTTGCCCCATGGGGTCTGAATTCTTGCTTTAAGGACCACATCAGAAGATTTATGAAGTCTGCTGCTTTGTTCCCACTTTTAGGAACCACTCCAAGTCACACTGAAGTCAATAGGAGTCCTTTCATTGACACGATCAGGCTTTGGAGCAGGTCCATAGAGAATGTCACTTTTCTATGATAAAAAGAGAAGCGCGCTGAACATGCTCAGCATTTCCACTGATGCTCACGTAGAGTGGAAAGTGTTTCTTTCCGGATGAGTGATCATCCTGCACAGTCTGTAGAAACACTAACCAGACACAGCACTCGCCCAGTTCATCATCCCAGTTACTCAGAGCAAGGCAGTACAATACTACAGACAGAGCTTTAAGCATACCTTAAGATAAACTTGAATAACCAGTGAAATTACAGAATCAAAGAATCACAGA
>VZTV01085534.1:21804-46114 GCA_013400875.1 Anhinga rufa | reverse complement strand
TTTTGGCAGTTCAACTTTTATCTACATCTGACTCCTTGGTATTAGTAATTTTGTTTTCCATACTGGCATTTTGTCAGAGAGCTTAGTAGCATGCAAGTAGGAGTTTGAAGCTGAATGCTTTGCAATATCTCCTTGTCCTCATCATACATTAGCAGAAGTTGTGAAAGCTGCAGGCTGGAGTTCGTAGTGTGACAAATCTTTCCTTGTCCAGTTGTTACTTTGAACAAAGTGAATGCTCTGAGTTGAAGCATCATTCGATTTGCCAGCTGCTTGGTTGCCTGCAGATTGTATCTGGTGACCAGGTGATTTTATCAGCAACAACATTGCTGACAGCGTCAGAGGGAGACAGTAGACACGGAGACAGAAGGACTTTGCACCTCAGCTGGCTGTCCTTCAGACCAGAAGTGAAGCGCTCTGGTGGGGAGCTGAGGACCACATTTGTGCTGCCGCTGACCTTACAAGGCTGTTACGGAGAGCACCTTTCAAAAAGACTACATTCACTTCAGTACCACCTCCTGAAACTCTTTACAAAATGGTATTAACCGCTGAAAGGCTCACATTTTGGGTTTTATCATGTTAGAAATCTCTCGTATCTTTTTTCTTTTAATGTACTAATAAAGCTGCCGATTTCTTGCAGGTGGGTGTACATGGCATTAGAATAGAATTCATCAATGAAAAAGGATCAAAACGCACCGCCACCTACTTACCGGAGGTTGCAAAGGAGCAAGGTCATTGTTGCACTTTATTTCATATGATCTGGTGAAGAATTTAAACGTACATATAAATCTAAAATGCAATATTTGACCTTGCACTGATGTCAGATGATGGAGCAATATTGAATTGTAAGAAGACTCTTATATAAAATGCCAATTACATGCCTGTGTCAGTCCCCTTACAGGGATTCCGTAAACTGTAGCTGTTTTTTAAAGAAGTCGTAAATGCAGTGTAGCTGTAGGAAAATAAAACCTGGAGGGGTGGTGCAGTGCTGTCAACCGGCTTTACGGTTGTTAAAAGCTGACAATTTTCATATAGTTGTTATGCTGGGGTATTAGTGACACGCAGAAATGCTATTAAGTGATGGGATGGCTGCTCAATTAACAGCTGATTTATTCCGAAATTTGCAATGATCATTTTTTTTAACTAGGTACTTTCTGCTAGTACTTAATTCCTTTTATAAACACTGGCTTCCTGGGGTTTTTGATGGATGGAAGGGAATCACTTCCAATATGAAAATCCAAAATAATGTTGTTAAAGTTCCTTTTAATAGAGGCACAGACTTAAGTTTGTGAATTAAAAAGACTGTAGTAGATTTTGTTGACTAGTAATCTTCTGGACTAAGCCTCTGACTGTGACTACTCACTATGTGTATTTTTCTTCCCCAAGCTTGACCTCAGTCAAGCCTCAGTCATTTACATTCGCATTTTTTTTTCTTTTTATATTGATGTTGATCTGCTAAGCAATAGGATGAAACCTTTACTGAGGATCATCTTTAATTGATAATTCTGTTTCCAAACAGTTACTTAAAAGTTTAGAGGCTTTCCAAGACAGTTTTTTTTGCTTTTCTGATCTAAGATTGGTTAGTTAGAGAGGTGGTTTTTTTTTGTTGAGACCTTTGCTGATCACTTAACAAGCTTTTTTTAAATTCAGGAATTGGTTGGGGGCAGGGGTGGTGTTTAAATTTCTAAATAGTTTTAGTAGCTCGTGCATTGCAATCTGACTCTTTAAAGTACCCAGAACTACCCATTTGTATTTTTGATGTACCCAAAACTACCTTGTTTTTTTCCTCAATGTAACAACGTGACTAATCTAATCGCATCTTTTGGAAAGAACATGTTTAACGGCTACTTAAAATATTAGGCTTTTCAAAATCAATAAATAGGACTTTTGAATAGCATGAAGATTTTATGGAGAACAGTAATGAATCTGTATTTTTAAGCCATCACTTTATTACTCAGCCACCTATAATATAATATAGTAGTTCTGAAATTAGAAATATCACTGTACAGTTAAGTGGTATTTATGGAGAAGTGTAATCTCTGAATTTCTCTGCACATGCTCAACTAATAATTCTTTAAAATTTTATTTTATGCAGAATTTTAATTTTTCATACTGTCGTAGCCCTTTATAATCTATAAAGCGACTGTGATACGTGCTCATACCTGAATGTCTCACAAGAGTTGAATTCTGTATCTCGCCCCCACCGTAGGACACCTGGATATACCGGGTCCACTTGTAAAATATTTCAACTATGAGATAAAAATATATGTTGTTTGTAGAGCAAACGCTGTGTGTAAAGAAACCCTATTATGTTGTATTTCCCTCAGCTGTTCTTAAGTAGGGAAGAATGATTTATGTTTTATACAGAACTTCAGCAGAGCGCTTTCATTACCAGTAACACTACCTGCTGTACCGTATTTTTGCAACATCTATTCTTATTGCTGTATTTCTCACTAATTTTCACTACTGTAAAATTCAACAGGATGGGACCACATTCAAACCATAGATTCCTTATTGAGGAAAGGAGGCTACAAAGCTCCGATTACTAACGAATTCAGGAAAACAATAAAGCTAACGAGGTACGCATCATGGGATACTACAGATAAGTCCTGTTTTTGTAATACTGTGATGTGTTCATTCCTGGTAAGTGCTTACTTCAGATGTTATTAGTAAGCTTGCCTGTATATATTATTAATGAATTCTTTCTTTTCACAGTAGCAGTACGGACTTTTGAGATATCTCTGCCTTGCGTAGGGATTAGTGGCACTAAGCAAGAAAGAAAAGGCTGTTGTTAAATATCAGGCTCCATATGTATCAGGGTACCTGCATGCTTTGTTTCGTAACTCTGACAAATGTTAGCAGTGCCTTAGCTCTTGCTTCTCACCGTTTGTTCGTTGGCTGTAACGGATCTTCAGGGGCTGCTGATAACACGGATTACTTGCCCTTGTCAATTTGTATTTGAGCAGATGGCGCGCTGTGGGTCTGCTGCTGCGAAGTCACAGGGGCCCCTCAGTATTAGGGATCTGTTCCGTTCTCAAAGAAAGCACTGGGTCTTTATTATCGCCTGTGGAGTGCAGGTTTCCCTTACCTTAGCAGGCGGTAGGTATGCAAGCTAGGTAGCCGATTCGTCGGTGAACTAGTTAAACGATGCCAGGGTATTCTCAGGAGTGAAGACATGAATTTAATATTTTATTTCATACTCTGTCACTCTTGCACACTAGTGTATTTTGATTTTGCGAATTTAATAAATGTGTTCTTGAGGGCTCCTGAGTGGTGGGAGCCAAAATATTTTAGAATTAGCAGCAGATATTCTGCCTATAATGTAGTTACACGGTGAAGGGTGGAGGAGTAAATGTCCATAAGAACGCCTCTAAAACTATTTATTTTTATAAGCTTCCAGAATAAAATGACTGCTAAACTCTAATTATCTATTCCATGCTTGGATAAATAAGAATTTTCTAAATCTTGCATCATAAGGAGTGCTGACTGTTCATCCTCTTCAGGGGGGCCACACTTGACGTACCGTTCATACAAGTAACAAAGTTAGAATCCTTTGTCCAAAACTGTTACCCTTCCTATGTTTTATCAAATTTTAGGGACTCATAGCGTCACAAGATCAGATCTAAAAAGTTTCTGTGTCCTGAATTCTTTGGAGATTCTTTCCTCCTTAGTGCAGCTAGGTGTAAGGCAGACAACTTCCTCGTCCATAATTAAAACCCAATCCTTTCATTTCAGACATTTGAAAATACTTGGATTCTCCTGATTGTTTATGCACTTTTATAGCACAAAGACCCGAGATTTTGGTTCTTTTCAGCTTCCATGTTTGTCACCTTCATCTACAAATCTTGCTATTACGTAGCAGTAGTTTATGTTTAGACCAGGTAAAGCATTTCTTAGAAAAATAAATATTTTAGTATTAGAGGAATTCGTTGCTCAGTGATCTTGTGGCTGAAGAATAAAGACTTTGTGTCTTAATGACTGTTCAGAATTCTGGATTCTTGAGTACTGTGGAGTAGCTGTGGTGAAGGAAAACATGCTATTCTGAAGGTTAAATTAGTGAGGAAAGATTTACAGAATCCAGCTAAATTTCCAAACGCAGAACCCCAGTCTCCTTTTCATTTATTTCAGCTGTATACCTTGTTATCGTCTGTTCAGAAAGAGTACATGGAGATAGCTGAGGGCAAGAGTAACAGTGCTGTAGTTTTTAAATGACAGTTTCTGTACACCTCAGTAAATAAGGAATATATTTTTCCAAGAAACAAAAATTCTATATAGCACACATTTTCTGGCAGCTACATCCAAGCTGCTAGCAGAATCGTTGGCCTGATAAGTGGGATAAACAAAGCATCATTTTTAATGTTCAGAAGAATTAATTTTTTTTGGCTGGCTGTTTTACTTGCTTAAAAACTCAGCTTCTGCTGACATACTCTAAAGAGCAGTATTAAAATAGTAACCATTTCCCAGCATCAGACAACCTTTTTTAGAGCCTCATTTTAATAACTTCTTGTCATAGAGTCAAACATCTCTTGGAAGAGTAGAATAAGTGTTTTTAACCTCTTTTTCAAATCTCTGAATTAAAGCGAATGTCCTGTGTGTGAATAAAGCTTTAAGCTGATCAAAACTCATCTATTGCTAACTATCTTCACCTCAAGTTAAAACCCAGCAGTTCTAGCCATGTTTTGAAGAGGAGAACTAAAAACTTGTGAAGCTGAAAGAAGCGTACCAATTCTGGGGGTCTGGAAAGCGTAAGGACAGAAACCGCACTTCCTCTTCCATCTGCTGAAACGAGCAGATGTGATTCTAGCCAGGCTGCCTTTGGCCTGCTTTGCGACCCACTTACAACCAACTTCATTAACTGCCAAGCTTACGGTTTAGTTTCATAGTGGCAGAGGATTTCATTCACAGACCAGCTTACCCGTCAAGTGCAGGGTGCCGCGCACCATCCGCATCAATTGAAGGCGAGCTGCAGCTGATCTCGCAGCGAGGACCAGCGGCCATTTGTTAAATGAGTGCATCATTAACAAACGCAGTTGCATCAAGTAACCGTGGGCACCTTTGGTGCTCTGAAACACGTCCGCCGAAGCAAAAGCTGCAAGTGTAAGATGTTCTGCTCTGCTCCTCTGGCAAAGAGGCAACAGCAGCAAACGTGTTTGCCACCTTCACTGCTGCAGTTGCTAACTCCACAGTAGTTTAAACTTTTGGGTTGGGTTGTGAGTGCAAGCGGTTGAGCCATCTGTTGTGGTTTTTTCAGACCTAAAAGAGAAGAGAACAACCGGAGCAACTCCAGAAGAAAAATCTGGTAGAAAGGAGAGGTGGCAATATTTTAAATCACTGTAGCTGCATTCACCAAATCTCATCTGTCAGATCTCTTATGCAAGGCCTTTCTAAGTGAAACTTGTGGAAATGTGGAATAGTGTTGGCTTTGTGTAGATTTTACGCTTCTACGGATAAGTGTAAATGTGGCAATATGTTCCTTGTTGTCAAACAATACTGATGCAAGTGCATCCAGAATATTTGGGCCTGGATTCTGCTTTTAGTTACGTATAGCTGGCCGATGTTATTGTGGGACCTCTCCCCATTATTATTCAACGGTCCTGGGAGTCTGGAAAGGTCCCAGTCGACTGGAAGCTGGCAAACGTTGTCCCGTTTTCAAGAAGGGTAGGAAGGAAGACCCTGGCAATTACAGGCCTGTCAGTCTCGCTTCAGCACCTGGTAAAATTATGGAGAAGGTTATTCTGGGAGCTATTGAAAAACACTTGAGAGACAACGCAGCCATTGATCAGAGCCAGCACAGGTTCACAAGGGGAAAGTCCTGCTTAACTAACTTAATTTCCTTTTATGCCAAGGTCACCCATCTAGCTGACCAAGGGAAGGCAGTAGATGTGGGTTTGATTTTAGCAAAGCTTTTGATACTGTCTCTCACAGTATCCTTCTGGACAAAATGTCCAGCACAGAGCTGGACAAGACCATAATACGTTGGGTGAGCAATTGGCTGACGGGTCGGGCTCAGAGAGTTTTAGTAAATGGGGCTACATCAGGCTGGCAGCCAGTCACCAGTGGGGCTCCCCAGGGCTCGATGCTAGTTCTCTTTAGTATTTTTATAAATGACCTGGATGCAGGCGTCAAATGTGCATTAAGTTTGCCGATGATACTAAACTAGGAGAAGCTGTGGACTCCCTTGAGGGTAGAGAGGTCTTACAGAGAGATCTGGATAGACGAGAGCGCTGGGCAATCACCAACTATGTGAAATTTAACAAGCAACTGCAGGATTTTCCACCTGGGACGGGATAATCCTGGTTATACATAGAAACTGGGGGAGGAGAGGCTGGAGAGCAGCCCTGCAGAAAGAGATCTGGGCGTTTGGGTTGACGGCAAGTTGAATGAGTCAACAGTGTGCTCTGGCAGCCAAAAATGTTCTGGCGTCCTGGGGTGCATTGAGCTAGCATCGCTGAGCCCGTCGAGGGAGGGGATTGTCCCACTCGACACTGCGCTGCTGCAGCCCCACCGTGAGTCCTGTGTGCAGCTTTGGGCACAGGACACCAGGCTATGAGAGTGCGTCCAGAGGAGGGCGACCAAGATGTTGAAAGGCCTCAAGGGCAAGACTTATGAGGAGCAGCTGAGGTCACTTGGCTTGTTCAGCTTGGAGAAGAGAAGGCTGAGGGGTGCCCTCATCCCAGTATACAGCTCCCTCAGGGCGGGCAGTGGAGGGCGAGGTGCTGATCTCCTCTCTCTGGTGACCAGCGACAGGACACGAGGAAATGGAATGAAGCTGCGTCAGGGGAAGTTCAGGTTGGACATTAGGAAGAGGTTCCTCACCGAGAGGATGGTCAGTCACTGAACAGGCTCCCCAGGGAAGCGGTCACGGCACCAAGCCTGCCAGAGTTCAAGGACCATCTGGACGATGCTCTTAGTCATATGGTTTAGTTTTAGGTAGTCCTGCGAGGAGCAGGGAGTTGGACTCGATGATCCTTATGGGTCCCTTCCAACTTGAGATACTCTATGGCGCTACCCTAAAAATAACGTAACTCCATTTAATGTAGCTGGGATTATTTTAAAAGCAGAATTTGGCAGACAGTTGATACTGATTGTTTAAAAACAGCCCAAAAATCTGTAGTGCTTGTTCAGATTTTGTCCTAGGTTTTATGTAGAGAGTTGGCTGAAGATATGGGACATTTTCAGTAAATCGTTGTGAGCTGCTACTCCCTCTACTTTGAGCAACAGAGTAGGCAACGATTTTTAACAGTTCTGCTTGCTTAAAATATTTTTCATAAGCGCTTATTTATCATGTGATTCAAGAATGACCCTGACAACCACGGTGGTTCCCTCCCTGCCCTTGTGCAACTGAGCTTAGTCTTGTTCCTACCACCAGTACAGAGCTGTTACCATTAAACATACCACCAGTGCGGTGTTTTTAGTGCTACTTACAGCTTCCTGGTAGCCGTCCTTGAATTTGCTTCTTTGCTTTTTTCTAGGTACCGTAGTGAGAAGATGACGATGAGCTACACAGAGTACCTTGCCCATCGTCAGCATCATCACTTCCAAAATGGTATTGGGCACCCCCTTCCACCGTACAACCATTATTCCTGACACTGAGCCGCATGACCAGTCACTGGACCTCTCTGCAGACCTCTTCCCAGGAGACCCTGCCCCTTCTTGGTCTAGCTATCTCTATTACTGTACCATTTTATGATGATAGTTTCCGTTGCCATGTTGAGGCTTCTTAGTTGGTTAAGCTCATCATGGCAACGGGAGGGAAAACTGCATTACTACAAAGATCCCATCCTTTTTTTATTATTGAGTCACTGCAGATTTTTTTGCAGCAAATATAGCCCTTGGGTTTTTTATGAAATTTTAAATTTCTACTTCATTAACATTGAATTATATCAATCAAGGCTTTCTGTGACTGTGGATGGAAGGAAGAGTTTAAGGATTACAGTTAGGGATGCTTTGCTTAGCAAAAAGGCATTCATGGCTTTTGCATTAATAGGTGTGACAGGGAATGAAACATATCAGATTCAGGTATTATACTAGACAATGAATTGCATTTCCATAACGTTCTTAGCAATGTTGCGTGTACAGTAGCTCACCCCCACAGTAGAGAGGTCATGTAGCTATATACGTGATCTTCCGATCCAGCACGTACAGCCACGGCGTCAAGGCTGACGTACAAAATGCTTTTTTTTGGACGAAGAGAAGCGATTACACGTACAGTGAGAGGTGATGTTAACTTGGCAGCATTTTCAGAATCAAGTGGGCTAATTGATAGGGCAGGACACAACCCAGGAGGCCACCAGGTACCTTTGTCTCCCATTCTGTGCTGGGAGCCGAGGGCGATCCAGCCCTGTCAAGACTAGTCGTAATGCATTTGTAATGAGACGATGCCTTTCTGATGATCTCAAATTAGGAGTGACATTTGTTTTCAAAAACAGGTTGGTGAGTAGCAGATGTCATATTAGGAAGAAAATGGATTTAGATTTTAGTGCCTTTGACTATGACATAACTATATACTTATATATAAAATTCATAGAAAAAAAATATAGCAAATACGCCAGACATTCCAGCACACTCCGAGTCTGCTCTGGTGTCGGGTTTCTGGGGATTTTTTTAAAGTGAGATTTTTTTTTTTTTTTTATAGCGCACCTATTTTGGAAAAGAAAAATCCCTCTTTTGTTCTTTCTTCTGCTTTTGAACTTGTTGAGTTTTTATCAAGTCATAAATAGTTAGATAAAGTTAACTATTGTTTAAAAGACTGTTGTGAGAGAGCACGGGACAAATATGCCATAACTTTACACGTTTTCATCTATTACAGGAATAGTACTTAGACTGTAAGTACTGTGTAATAATTCTGATACCCCTCCACACGGTAGAAAAAAGAAAACTGATTGGAACTTTTTCCTGCTGTAAAACTAGGATTTAGCAAAAGGTACGCGAGGTGCATTCGCAAGCCCGGTGTGTGGTAGGAGCTAGCTCCCGGCTCGTGTGCCCGCAGAACTCCCAGCAGTACCTGTTGCAGTTCGGTGCATGTTCTAGGGGACAATTCGTGCCGTCTATTATCGAAAAGACCTTCCTAATATGAGTGAGTAAACCACAGTGAGCAGAAATTCCAGTTATTTTGAATAATGAATGTAAATATCTAGCTATATAAACTTCAAATAGATAAAATGAATTAAAATTCAGTTGTTCAAAAGAAAAGACTAATTGTAAAAATGTTTCAATAGGGTTTCAAAACCAGATGCGGATAAATTACGCTCATCTCTTACGCGAGGTTAGCTTTGCCACTTAATTTCTGTTGAGGTTCTTGTAGAAGGTCTTTGGTGTTCCTTCATCCACAGCATTTGATGTCCAAATACTAACATTTTCAGTTGTGATGCCTTAATTTATAAGCAGAGGGCCTGAAACTTCAGGAGCCAAGAGATGCCAGCCAGAAGCTGCAAAATTTAATAGATGTTTATACAGAGGCTATTTTGGATGATACTGTTGTCTTGTTTCTACTTGGGGAACACTTTTAAATGGATTAGTCTTCAAGTGGAAACTGTGAACAAGTGGCTACCTGATAGAGTTGCGTTGGTTTTTTTTCTTGCCCTTATAGGGAAACTGAGCACAAACCGAATCGTTCTGCTGCAAAAAAGAAAAAAAAAAAAGTCATCCAACCCCATCTTTATCTGTCATCTCGTTACAGCTCGCTCATGCTTCTGCATGGGCTCGTCGTTAGAAGTTTTTTAAAAAGATCTATTATATATAGAAATATATATGTATTGAAAGGTGCTAATCAACCTCAAGCAGGTCACGTGACTGGTCATGCGGATCTAAAATCATATCAGATTTTTTAAAAAATCTTCGATATATGCAGATGTTATACAGAATTTCTTACCAGTGTAATAATGATATACTGATGAATAAACAATCCTGCAGGTTTTTAAGGACAAGGTCAGCAATACTTCCCACCATGGCTTGGGGGGGAAAAGGATAGTTTTGTCTCCTTTTTGTACACAGCATAATGCACAGTGCATTTTTGTCTATCTCTTAGTAGCTGTTGCTTAAAAATATAGTTAAAAGGGTGTTATACAAACTGTAAAGGTGTGCTTTTGAACCGAGTTAATGCCAGACCCTTCTGGACCAGAGTTTTGTATCACTAATTAAAAAACTGTTACGGAGTCTGTGGTCAATCAGATTGTATGCTATTTTTTTTAAAAGATTGGAATACTCAGTCTATATACAGTGTTTCTAGGGCACCTACCTCCTCAGCACGCGAGTGCTGAAAACGCTATGGATTGTTTCTGTGTAATTGTGGGTTTGTTTGTACAAAACGTGCAGTTCACTGTGACGTGCGCTGGGACAGAATAGGTCTGTTTGCTTAGAGCCGATCAACAATTGCTTTCTCAAGTGTCACTCCCTCGCAGTTCTGTTCAGTCCCCTCTGAGGTATGTTGCTGGGTGTAGTTACAGGTTATTTTTTTCTTCATTTGGGGTACTTTATAAGAAGTTAAGGTACAACCAAGTAGCTTATTTCACTGTTTCTTCAGCTGGAATGCTAATTTTTTATAAGCACTACTCAGTTTGCCTTATTCATAAGAGATTGTTGGGGTTGGGTTTTTTTTTAAATTCTTTTGCTTAACCTTCCTAAAAACGCTGTTCTGTGTAAACTGCGTTAGACAACAGAACCGTAGACTTGACGTGGAACTATTACTTAGTCATGCTTCAGGTGGCCTTCCTTCTGCCGGGACTGCTGTAGCACTGACTCCTCACCATCTCGACCCCAACGCTGGTCATAGCAGGGGGAGCCACACTGGAGTTCCGACCTCAGCTGTACTGTTAAATCAAGGCGGTCAAATCCATTTGCACACCCTGGCGTTTGTATACGGACCTCTTTACTTGTCTTCAAATGTGCGGGTTTTTAAAATTGTTGTCTGGAGTAGGTTACATCTCTTATGTGTGTTAGATCGAACCAAAGAAGCCTCCAGCCATGCCCAAATGCTGCTCCTAAAGCCTGCCTTCCAGTCCTTACAAAACCCCTGCAGGATTAAATGTGTTAACTTTTTTATTTTTGTACAGTTTCTAACTGATTTTTGCTAGTGATGTTAATGGAATTAAGTTTATCTGGGGAGTCCTGAGCGTCTCCTCCATTTAAATAAACTGGTGACTTTCCTTTTATGTTTAAAAATAAAAAAAAAAGGTTAAAAAAAAAAAAAAAGAGAGAAACCCAAAGTGTGCCTCTCAGATTTAAGGGTTTCTGGTTACATTTATTCTTAAGACCAGCAATGATTCTTTATATACAAAGATATGTTTTCTTCGTTTTTTATTACTGTTAAAGAAAAAATAAAAAAGAAAAACCTCTTTCTTTGCTCTGGACCCAGTAATTGCGCTGGTACATAAACGCACTGAGAAAACAAACTTTTGTTTGAAACTTTTGTAACAACTTATGACTGTTTTTGTATATCAAAGTTGATTCTTTTCAAGATATTTGGATCTAGTTTCTAAGTTATTTTAGTGTTTTATATGTTACAAAAAAAAAAAAACAAACCTACTTTAAATTGTTCACCAGCATCTTGAGTTACCTTTAATGCCGTGGTGACACACAGCGGGCCTGGGGCTACCTGGAGTAGCGCGCGAGGCCTCTCTCCTTCCTTCCTTCCTTCCTTCCTTCCTTCGTAACTTGATTGATTACAATAATATCACAGATTACCTGAACCCCCTTCCTTTATAACTAGATCCTCCTTCCTTCCACATTTAATTGCTATTAGTGTGAAGAAACTGTTGAAATGGGCATTTTAATATAAGTACGGCTTAAAAGGAGAAAAATGAGGAAAAAGCAAAAAAAAAAACCATATATAGAAGGTTATCTGTGGGTCTGTGAGATATGGCTGTGGAAAGATATTGTAGTAGTTTTAACACTATTGTTATTACCTTTTAAATCATTTACCCAATAAAATAAGGAAAAAGAATCACCATTTCTTTTTATGTTTCTCTGCTTAATTGTGCGGCCTGGTCAGTTGTTTCTTTTATGTATTTCTCTGCGCTTGGTGTTAATGCGGACGCGTTGGGGTGATGCGTTGGGAATATTTTCCTGTGATTAACCCCATCTTTCCATTCTCCCTGCTGTAGGAACGGCCTGTGGACGGGTGCACGCAGCTTTCAGTCTGATTCGGAAGCGAGTCACTAAACGCTCCAAGTTAAATCAGCATTTATATCAGTACATTTATCAGTGTTTATGTAAGTTATCGGTTCAGTTTTGTACTTTTTACGTCTAACGTCCAACATGGAATTTTCTCCAGGCTTGGGCTCCCGGGTCTCGAGAGGGGGAAGTGCTTTCAGCCTCTTTAAGCAAAACTTTGTCACAGAACCAGTTCCGCTGGCCGGACCGGCGCGTTGCGGCACTGCTTGCGGCAACATTCTTCAACAGAATCACGTGGCAAAACGTGTACCAAGGAATATCTTGAAGTGTCACCTCAAATAATTTCACTACTCTCTTCATATTACTCTTACAATAGTAGGTGTGGTTTTAAAAGGGTATCTAGGCGTGCTTGGCCACGAGGGATTTCTTCACCTTGCGTGTCGTATCTAGCTAATGTGTAGACTGTCGGGTTGACCAAATTTTATGGAAAACATGTGTAGTGTGGAGTTTGCACTGACCTTATGGCATCCCTGCGAAGTACGGAGGGCCAGGGAAGAAGTCTTTTCCCCTTCCCCAGAAGCTTTTAGGCTTAACACAGCGGGGCCGGTTTTAAATTGTTTTACTTGAGCAGATCCGGTGCGAACAGCACAGCGGAGCCTCGGGTTCGTCGGCAGCTTTAACAGCCGGCGCCACTTTTCAGTGACCCTGGCGGGGTAGCGGAGCTGCCTGGGGTGTTGGCCGTGGGGGAGGAGGCCTCGGCAAACCTCGCTCTTGATACCCAAGAGCTGGTGTATTTGCGAGGGAAGGAGCATCTTCCTGTGAAGCAACAAAGCCACGATCCAGCTGGTGGCAAAACAAAGCGCCCGGCCAGGTAAAACCGACCTGGAGAACTTTGTTCCCTGAGCCGGGTCTTAGTGCACTGAGAGATGTTTTCTACCGCGTCCGAGTTAAAGGGAGCGTGTGTCCACTGTGGGATAATGCCTGGGACAAACCAAGAAGTTTCTAGCATCTCCCTGGAATTCAGACCTGATTGTAGAAGCGGGTTTGTTTGCCTTTGACTAATTAATAGGATCTACAGTCTGTAGATACAGAGCCTTTGAAAACAAACCAATAAACTCCAGGTAACCTTTAGGTGTTGAAGACTGATGCAGCCGTTACTGCACTTGCTTTGAAGCCTTGATTTAGAAGATTAAAAAAAACAAACCCCAAACCTCTGAAGGGAAAACCTGCCTGAGTAAATGGCTTCCGTTGTTGTTCTAGTGTCTCACAGATTTGGTATCATTAGTTTGAACTGGGTTACAAAAACCCCAAACCTAAACCTCGCGGTCCGTTGAGACGTATCGCTAGTTAAAGCTGCCTACCGAAAGCTTCCCACTCCTCTTGCTACCTCAGCCAGCTCTGCAGCCTTCACGCTATGAAAATCCAACTAGCAAAGCAGTGCTGACTATTAAGGCTGTTTCAGAGGGAGAAACTTGTGTATTCTTCCATCTACGTTGGTGCTGAAGAGCGACAGGCTGACTTCCGCCTGGAGCTGTAGAGGTGCAGGGGATCAGGAGCAGGGCCTGCAAAAGGAAAGGGCTTGCTTAGCTCCTCTCAGTTTCCCATAAAGCACTTCACGTACACCTCTGCTTAAGCTGTTCTCTCACTCTTTACGCTGTTCAAGAGAAATTAAGCTGGAGAATTGGTTCCGTTCCCCAGCTCTGTGAAAACTTAAAATCCCTAGAATGCCTGTCTAATAATAGATGGGTGCATCGGCATAGTCTTTTTCCAGGAACTGTACCAAATGAAACACCTGCTTGTCCGGGATGTACTGGGGCACAACATCATTGCAGTCTATTTAAATGGATTTTTAATTACAGCCAGAAACATTTCTGAAGTGCGTAAAACTACTTTGCCATCACCTATGCTATGAGATTGTCCGAGTACCCTAATGACATAGCTTTCCGAGCAAAGCCTCGAGCTGAAAGCTTCTGTACGTGTCTGCGCTCTTCTACTGAAGCGACACCGAACAGGCAATAAAAGGCACTGCCAAAGTTGTGGCGAGACCAGTGGAAGAAGCATAGAGAAAGCATCGTAACGCTGCAGTGCCATTTCCTGGGCCCTGCGCCGGAAAGGCACGGACAGGGAATATTTAAACAGTGATCACAGGATTTACGTCCTCCAGCGAGGTCTGCCCATAAAGTGAGGCTGGGCTTGTGCTGACTGACAGCTAGCGGGCACAGGTCATGCTTAAACGCTTCAAACTTCCAGAAATGCCGGTAAGCGTTGCTCTCGCTTACAGAAACTGCTACGTGCAAAGTAGACTATGCAGCACAGACTGCTTAAGGCAGGAGAACCCATATTCTCACCCGATTTGATGATCGGCTGTCTAGTATTAGAGTCCCTCCGTGACTCTAACTGTTCATATCACAGATTGAAGTGGAAAGTCAATTTTGGTTTTCTTATTTAGTTCTAAGAAGTCTAAAGCAAGACAGACTCGGTGCCTGGCACGATTAGAATGATAACAAAACTGTACAAGTATCCATTAAAATGCATTTATTTGTTTTAATCCAAAGGGTTAACAACTGTCTGCCCAGTGATCTGGACTTAGGGCACACCAACAAAAAAAATAACCATCAGACCAAAATACAAAAACAAGTACACAAATCACCCCTTATTTGTAAATGTTACCTCATAACCGGGTTTTAGCACGTTATAAAGTTTACAAAATTCATAACACTCTTACAAATTAGTCAGAACTAACAGCATAGGTGGCAGCTGAGCCCTTCCCCATCCATCTCGCCCTTGCCGTACCATCCTGTGCCTGGATACGGCTGTGCTCAGAACCAGAGCTCGGGTAACCGGAGCGGCGAGCTTGCGGAGGCTGCTTTGTGCTTCAGCTCCAGCCCCCGGCCCGGTTTGGGCGGCGAGAGCGGCGTGGGTACGCTCGCTGGTCTGCCTGCTGCGTCCTCTGCAGCATTGAGAGAATGACTCAGTAAATGCAGAAATTGTTTTTTAAAAGTACAAAATTGACCCTGAAGAAAAATAAAATCATTTTAAAAAAAAAAACAAACCAACAAACCAGCTTGGCTTTGACTAAGTTACACTAAAAGCTGCAAGACAGATTTACAGCAATATCACTTTTGAGTACGAGATCACAAGAATCAACAGATTTGTTGCGAGTTTTGTCACTGTAAAAATGAAAACATCAAAGTTGACCTGTCTGCCTGTAGAAACCTTTCACCTCCTAACAGCAGGGCCGACATACGCCCTCTGCCTGGTTTTTGGCCTTTTCAGAGCTTTGTTAACTATTAGGACCAATTTAATTCCTAAGAAGCCGCCTCTAGTCAAAAAAAAACCCAGCAACAGTGAGAAAAGCAGCACATCCCTATTTCCCGTTAGCCAGAGATGCCCAGGAAACAAACGCCTGTGGTTTAGATGCACGACTTCGGACATAAGAACAGTAGTTTAACAGTTGCAAACAGCCATTTCTGAAAGGAAAATACAACTGGGCTTTACAAGATTGTATCAAATATACAGATATATCAAAACCCTGATTGTGGCCAGAACCAGAGGGATGAATCTACAGCGAGGTACTCCATAAGGAATGCAAATGGACTGACTTTTCACGGCTCCCAACTTCAGCAAGGCAGAATCTCCTGCAGCAGAAGCAGGCTTTGCTTCTCCCAAGCCCTACAGAGCTGAACCAAGACCAAGTGTAGGTGCGTGTTCATAGACCGTGGCTTTTCATGGACTTAACACAAGCATGATCAAGGTTACGGTCAAGCTGTTAATTTTCATGCTTCAAGAGAAACGAGACGCAAATTCTTCTTTGGTGCTTAAATAGGAGGAAGTTAAACAAATAGCTACAGCTCAAACACAGCGTACAGCGTCCGAGTCCTTGAAAAACAGCGCTGCATGTATCCTGGCACGGTAATCTCAGCGTTCACGGGCTGAACTGCCAGGTGTTGCGGTGGGCGCGGAAATTTCACCGGCTCCCTTTTCTGCTTTAGAGGGCTACTTACCCTAAGGCTGCACAAACGAACGGTCATTGTAGTTACTAATGCTTCACTTCCGCGTACAGTTGGAGGCACATTTCGACACTCCTTCACTGGCAGAAGGAGTTTCTTCTGTTTGAAGTGCCTACAGTACTTAGGAGAGTAGAGGGCCCTGGTCAGGCACCTGAACGCATACCGACTTCTCTGTGAAGTCTAGGAATTGGCACTGCACAAGAATTTTGTTCTGGTATTGTGCCTGACTTGCTAGCGAACAGCACATCAGTCTGCTTCAGGGTGAGACTTTACACTCGGCTTAAGCTACTGCTGGAAGGACTAGTCTGCCTGGCTCTGCAGGCCACCTCCTGCTCTGCCCCATAGCTATTGCTCATGTTTTAATACCTGTTAGTACTGTGAAAAAGGACGTAGAAACGTTTGACCAGGGAGGACCAAGCCTACCCTTTCAACTGCACGTTGCGCTGCTGCAGTGTAAAATCTCATCACCAGGTACTGGGCAACAGCTTCAAGTTACCTTGACACAGATTGTGTGCGCAATAGCGCAGGAGAGAATGCCAATTAGCTTTCAAGAATAGCAGTAGAGTTTTGCTCTTTCATTTCCAGCATAAATAAGCATAAAAGCAACCAAAGAAGTCATCTGTATAGCGAAACTGCCTACAAAACAAACCATTCAGGGAAAAGACAATCAGCCTTTGCCAAGGAAGAGAATAAATAACCCCTATGGAGATGAAGTATTTGCTTTCCCTTTCAAACCAATATCCTGCAGATTGAACAAGCTCTGTCTGATGCATATTCCAGATACCAGAGACAGCTGAGGAATAAAGGATGTGAAGTTCCATGACATCAGCTTCAAAAGTTCGTTCCCTTTCTGCTCCCATTCTGAGCTGTTCTTCACCTCTGTGAAGATTCTGTCTCAGCTCTGCCGACACAGTTTCTTGTGGCCCCATACCATAAACCAAATGGAAATGCTAAGTTTAAAAAGCCTTCAAAAAGGGGCAAGGGGAATAGTTTAACTTTTGGGCCCCTCGGGACAAGAAGGACACGGAGGGGCTGGAGCGTGTCCAGAGCAGGGCAGCGGGGCTGGGGCAGGGCCTAGAGCACAAGTGTGCTGGGGGGCGGCTGAGGGAGCTGGGGGGGCTCAGCCTGGAGAAGAGGAGGCTGAGGGGAGCCCTCATCGCTCTCTGCAGCTGCCTGAGAGGGGGCTGTGGGGAGGGGGGTCGGGCTCTTCTCCCAAGTCACTGATGATGGGACGAGAGGAACCAGCCTCAAGCTGCATCAGGGGAGGTTTAGACAAGAGTATATGGAAAAATTTCTTCACTGACAGAGTTGTCAAGCACCGGAACAGGCTGCCCAGGGAAGTGGTTGAGTCACCACTCCTGGAGGTATTTAAAAGAGGTGTAGATGTGGCACTTGGGGACATGGTGAAGGAACAGCTCACCGACAAAAAGAGGTGAAGGTTCCACTGCCTTCCCTCCAGCCTGAGTCCAGTTGCACCATTCGACTATTTTACAGCAGCTCCGATAATTGTAAAATCCTTACGGAGTGTAGTAATTGGTTTACCTCTCTACTTTTTTTGCTGAACTACCTTGCTCAGTTTGACATTTTAGCAACTTAAATTGGTACAGACATGTTTAACGAGCTCCAGAACCTGCACAGATACGGCTTGGAAGGGGAATACGAGTGTCCCACTGGCTTTGGTGAGCAGTTGCGTCAGCATAATCCATGTTGTGAAATTATGCCTGAAATTTCTAGTGCGACTCCAAACAACTGGACCTGCGTATCGGGGAAAAGCACGAGTCACGGCACAGAAACAGCCTTCTATGATATGGGGTGGGAGGGAGGGAGGGAAGGCGGGAGCAATCGCTTACGGGGGCTCTGCCATCAAAGTGAATGGTACAACTACACCGAGAATCCTCTCATCCAAAATGCCCCAGGGGTTTCCCTCGCGTTGGCTATATTTAACATTGCCATTCCGGCTACTGGATTTTAAGTCAGGAGAGTTCACAAATCTTGCATTCCAAGCAAACGGCTGCATTGAGTGATACACCTGAGCTTATTGAAATGCTTCTGCAGTCTTAATTGACCAGAGGCAGTCAATGGTGGCAAACAGCAGCTGGTTTATACTTGTTTATATGCCCTGGAACATATGACGATGGCTAGGAAATGCTGTAGTTTAAGGAAAGAAAAAAAAAAAAAAAAAAAAAGGCTGCTACTTTCACATAACTCAGAAATTTTTCTGGTTGCTACAATATTCTGAAGGAAAAAAAAAGCAGAAAAGATTATTAAAAAAAACCCCAAGCCATAAATAAAGTTAAGCAAACAAAAATGCTAAATAACATTTGCAAAATTTGGCTAAAATCATTCTGTTGTAATACCAAACATTCCTTCTAAAGAGGATTGAATCCAACATAAGGCATTCGGCAAAATTCGTAAGTAACTAAACAAACCACGATACCCATGGCAGTGGCTATGGGGAGGGACGAACCTCTGGGTTTCGTTTGGCCATCCATAGGAGATGAAGTGTGTTAATGGGGGGCGTGCTTGAACGTCCAGCACGGGGCATCGCGGCATCTCCCGGCAGCAGCCTGTATTTCATCATGAAATACTGAATCTGCTGGAACAAACAGCATGAACTTCTGTCTCTTCAGCAGCTAATTAAGTGGTCTTCCACAGAGGGATTCAGGCCTTCAGTACCAACACATTCTTTCTTTAGGCCCCGCGCCACAAATACTTAAGCAACGTGCGCCCGGCTTTACTGAGGCAGCAGTCGGGCTACTCGATGAAATCCATTGCGTCCTTCGACATTTGCAGGATCAACGACTGACAGTTAACTCTCTAGGCTGGTAGTTCTCATTACCAGGTGCTTGGCCTTCTCAAGCTGCATTCTGATTAAAAACACAAGGAGCTGTACAGTCCATGTAACTAGGACTAGCTATACACGTCTGATGGATACTTTAGGTACATGTCGCATGTTCGCAAGTTGTGAGAGTACAGCAGGTTTATTACGTATATATACACACACACACAGCAAGGCATGGAAGAAAGCCAGAAACCAGGTTGTAAATTAGAATATGGGACAATAGATTTCTGATTGAGGTGTACTTTTTTTTAATCATACAGAGTAAAAATATTTGAAGTAGCCAGTTGTTCCCTCTCCCTTGAAAAGTTTTCTTTTTTAAGGGGGGGAAAAAAAAAAGTCGGCTACTTCTTATTCTTACTTTTCTGTCTTGAGGTATAAATGCCTGTACCTTAACTTCAGAATATATCTTCAGGTGATCCAGCCGGAGGAGGTATGATGGTTTTGTTTTATCTTACAAGTCACAGCTTTGACAACAATATCAATCTATAAATTGCAACAAACTTTTGTACAACAAAATTCCCGCAGCCCTGAAACACAACAGTCTGCGTAATAGACTCACAATGAACTATCCGGAGGAACACACTCAAGTTTTCCCATCTTTCTGCCCAACAGTTTCTCCTCTAGCCTTGGAAAATTTCAACAGTGATGCACAGTTTACTATTTATCATTCTGCCTATCTATATCCTGTTCTCCAAAACCCATGTTGACGGGAAGGTTTAGTCATGCTAGTAAACTGGAACGCTTTCTTTCCAGTAGAGGCCTGCACTGATCTGATGTTCTTTTCTGTATCTGTATTTTTAAATCCATATATACAGAGTGAGCTGTAGAGAGAGAACATCGTTTCGGTTTGTGTCTTCACTAACCACTCTGCTGAGCGAGGATCAGTGTAGAACACAGAGGAGGAATGTTTCAAAGCTAGTAAGTAAAAAAAGAAGACCGATGTTCGCATTGGACTTTGTACCTCCACTCCCTCTCCAGTCTAAGCTAAGTGAAAAAACCCCATTTTGTTCAAAGTTGGGTCAGAACAGCAGATGAAATATCTTATCACAGCTTATATATATAGCTTTTGAAGTTATTTCAACATGGTGTTTTTCCACTCACTCAAATAAAAACAACTCCAAAGCATCAAGATCTGATGGGATTTAGCCAGATAGGTATTTATCCACAGCAGCTTAGAAATTAAGTAGCCGATTAAAAGAAAAAAAATAAATCTTTTTTGAGTAAGTTATTGTTCCCCAACATTTTCAACCAGCTTAAAGCAAATACAGAAGAGCCTCACCGTTTTGCACTTATGACTGGGAGATTAAGTGCACATCGTTTCCCAGTGACCATTTCGCAACATTCGAGTGCTAAGAGTTAAGCCAGGATGATGCACTTCAACGTGTCTTTTGTTCACATCGGTGGAGTGTTGTAATTCAGCTGTCTCCTATCCTATGATATAAGTGTACTTACATTTAATGGAAAATCAGTCAAAACGAGGTAGCACTGCCACTCTCTTCGCTGGAATGTGGACAGATCTTGGCCTAATTTTAAACGGTGGCTTAGCAAGATTCTACTGTCATCTACACAAAATGTATAAAACATGAATCTTTTCCAGAATAAGGCCACTAATTTTGCCATTGGCAATAGGCAGTGAGAAACAGCGGTTAAAAAAAACCCTCACTTGATTATAGAGGTGTTTTTGAGGCAATAAACTGTGGGGAGAAGTATAAACACATTGTCCTCTCATCCCTCCTCTTTGTTTTCCAGTATATGTATCTCTGCTTCCTGTATGTACTACTCCGTGGGGAGAAATTTCAGTCTATTTTCTTAGCTGGGAGTCTAAGCAAGTCCACGCTACATTTAAAGATGGGGACAGCACTGTAAAACAGCAGGATTACAAGCTTCCCGTGAGTCATGGTCATGACAGTCTGATGTCCAGATGCCCAGATTCGATACCAGGGCCCATAAAAAGGATCTGAGACGGCTGGGCACAACATGTTGTTCAAATTCACTTCCGTAACCTGAGAAAGTGACAACAAATTTATAAATTAACAATATTTTTGTGTTGCACTGATTCAGACACCTAAAATGGTAATTCTGAAATTACCATAATAATCAGAAATGTTTGGGTGACAATCCTTTGTTCAACATAAGTAGGGCAGCTTTCAGAAGGAAAGCAGATCTGAATTCAGTTGTGCATTGAATTGATTTGTGCAGGTACAGAACCAATTTGTGAAATATTTTACTGATACTTGTGAGACATGAGATACAAATGCCTATTAGAACATGAAATTAGAAATTTGCATGCAAGTAGCCTTATCCATATATATATATATATATGTGTGTGTGTGTGTGTATATTTGGACACTTTGAAAAACTAGTTGGTGTTTTTACTTCGAATGTACTTGCAAACTATCCATTTATTAACCTGTATTTACTTACCAATCCCAGAATCTGCAAGATGCTAAAATGATACACAAACATAAACCCCGTGGATAAAAGAGCCCACCAGAAATTGCAGAGTGGTTCTGGAGTGTAGATACCTTGAAAAGGAAGGAATACATTAGTATTCAGCTGAATTGCTGTGTCCATCAAACACTCATGAATAATCCTCTCCTTCTCTGTGGATGTTAGGGCATCTGGCCTTAGCTGATAACCTACTCAAAACCATTATAGTAATTAATATTTGAGAGCCTTATTTCTTACCTGGAGCATCCTGATGATTTTCCTCCCTCCTTCAGATCCAGCAGCAAAATGTACAATATGTTACCTCATGAAGCTTGCCTATTTTTCACCAACACCAGTGATTCTTCCTTCTACCACAGAAGTACTAAATGATTTTAAAATACAGTAACAGTGTACGATCAATCTTCAAAAATCAGGTTATTTATACTTAAACATCTGCTTCTTATGGGGGCTATGACTTCGGCGGGCACAGAACCAACGTAGGTAGTGGCATTTCCTGCACAGCGCTGTATTAGAGCATAGCCTAATCGCCATTTCCTAATTCTATGGTTGTTTAACAAGTATTAAAGAGTAACTTGCACCAATAATGCCTAGGAACAGAAAAACTGTATAGTCAACCCGTTAATGACAGACTGTGCTTTTAAATGAAAACTGCTGTGGAGGTGTTTTCAGATATACACTACAAACTATTTTATAATCAGAGATCACAGATACTGTAAAATATTTTTCCCCTTCAAATGAAGTAGCAGATACCGCATTATTCCTGGGTTCACCTTTCTCTCTCCTCCTGAAACTAGGTTTTGTCAATTTACCGACAAAACACAACATCACGTGATCTAGAATGTACCAAGGAAATATGATCTAATAAAAGTACCCTTAGATACAAGACTATTTTTGGAACTAAATATTCAAACATCATATGGTGAGAACAAAAGCAGTTCAAAGATTTCTCAAGACTCTCACTAGCAGACAGGAAAATTTCAGTGTAAGATATGAGGAAAAAATATTGTTTTCCGAATGACTTCAACAACTTAACTTAGGGATGCAAAAAAAAGACGCACAACGTCATGCTGCTTGGCTGCTGTAAGGAGTTGTAGAGCTGCAGATGATTATGAAAATACACTGGCATTTTTAATCTGCCTCTGTCTGCTCACTGACCTGTAACATATTATTAAATATTGGAACGTGTATCCAGTACTCAAAGGACAGCTTACAGCACAGAGTGCAATATTCGTGCTAGCCTTTGCTAGCTAGCACATTCAGTAATTGCCAGAAAGAGTCAACAGACTTCAGCATATACTGTACAAGGCTACGGGGAACTCAAGTAACTACACGTGCATAGCTCGCTACGACAGAACTCACCAGGCTAACGCTGGTATGATTATGGCGATGTATGGTATCGTGTGTTGATAAAGGCAAGTAACTGCTGCTGCTTGCTTTACCACACCACCATATAATGGTGCATCCTGTCTCAGGCTGAAAATCCCTCAAGGACTGCTTTCTCAAACCCTGTTGCCTTTTTAGAATTCTTTTCTGCATAGTTTTCTTCCATAGTTTGTACCCATCATGCCTGTTCAGATTGATTTTGCAGTAGCTACCTGAAGTAATCTAATTTAAATATCATTTTGTTGACATTACAAATTCAAAATTACCTACAGTTTATTGTCTAAAACTGTACATCTATTCATTGCCCACTCAAAATAACATGGCTTCTCTATCGCTGGTCAACACGGAGTAAGGAGTTGATATGCTTGAATGACAGCAGCACATATGCACCCCAGAGGTCACTCACTCACCTTAATGAGCAACAATATCAGTGTAATTACCCAAGACACAACTGCACACCATGTTTTAGTAAGCAAGCTGTGACTTGGTGCAACCATGATAAATGTGGCCAGAGAAGCTACTTTGAAAACATAAGGCAGAGCTTATAAGGTATCTTATCCAACGGGTAGGTGAAGGTAAGGAGTGTCTGAACTATAAGCAAAACCCAAAGATAAAAGTGAACTCCACATGAATAACTAAGTGGAGTGCTCTACCGGTAAAGGGAGAAAATTCACAGCAGCCTAATTCTTCAAACATGCTTAGCAAGCGTTATCTAAGAGCTGGTATCCTATTTAGAAAATGGTACAGAAGACTTTACTTAAATAGCAATGATATTCATTAAACTCCACCGCCTGAAAACACGAGATATGTGATATCAGCTTGAATATGGGTTTTTCATTACAGAGAGCAGGGGAAGAAGGAACTAGCCTTGGTGTCAGAGTTCAGGAGACCGTGGCTCTATTTTTGGCTGCACCAACTTTAAGGGACTTGGTCAAGCTATACAGAAACTCTTTGTGCTCCCTCCTCAGCTGTAGGGTAAAGAAAACATTGTTTGACTTGCAAAGTTTTTTTGTATTGTCTTTGCAGTTTTAGGTGCATGTTTAGATGCAAAACACAAAATAAAATTTAAATAAGGTATCTGAAACAGCTCCCAGGAACTGGCAGAGTAGTGGTATCCTGAATTTGGTTTCACGTGAAGTCTCCTGGTTGGCAGTTACCTGTGTTATTTCAGGAGTATTCTACAAAGCCTGAGAACAGATGGTAGCAGTCTAAAGAAGCCTGACCAACCCAGTGGCCTTCTGTGATGGAGTGACTACACCAGTGGACAAGGGAAGAGCTACGGATGTCATCTATCTGGACTTCTGTTAGGCCTTTGACATGGTCCCCCACAGCATCCTTCTCTCTAAACTGGAGAGATATGGATTTGATGGGTGGACTGTTCGGTGGATGAGGAACTGGCTGGATGGTCGCATCCAGAGGGTAGTGGTCAACAGCTGGAGATGGAGACCAGTGATGAGTGGCGTCCCTCAGGGGTCCATACTGGGACCAGTACTGTTTAATATCTTCATCAACGACA
>VZTV01085534.1:0-21348 GCA_013400875.1 Anhinga rufa | reverse complement strand
CTGGCCCAGGTTGCCCAGAGAGGTGGTAGATGCCCCATCCCTGGAACCATTCCAGGTCAGGTTGGACGGGGCTCTGAGCAACCTGGTCTAGTTGAAGATGTCCCTGCTCACTGCAGGGGGGTTGGACTAGATGGTCTCTAAAGGTCCTTTCCAACCGAAGCCATCCTGTGATTCTATGATTCTAAACACTCAGAAAAGCTAGAATCCAGAGACCTTGATATCTGGGGGGCTTACACTACAGGTAGTATATAAACACTAAAATAGACAAGCAAACCCAGCTATGAAACAAGACTGGAGGGAGAAAGCAGTTGTTTAAAGATTAAGGAAACTGCACAAGATGATAAAACAGATCAGTGGCATAATTTGACTTTGAACCCAAGCTTTTCATGTCCAGCTTCAATCTAGTCAGGGAATTATGTTTCAGAAGTCACTTAGGAGAGCTGTTCAGGTTCCTCCAGCAAATAATTTCACACTGCTACATCCCCTCTCTGTTGCAAAACTTCAAAAAATACATTAGCAACTCTCACACTCTACAGATTTTTGATCTCGCTGCATAATAGAAAAATCCCTCGCTAGCCTTTGCAATCTGAAAATAATAGTGTGATTTTCAGCAATATCATTATTTGGTCATCAAGGGATAAAAAGGAAACAATGACCTCCACACAAAAACATTTCAGAGAGCTCTGGATTCCCAAGTGTGCTTTGGAAAACTAATTTTAAATTCAAACCTGGGATATTTTCTGTACATTTCTCATTAGATAAATAATCACTATTGATTTTATTACTCTACAGTCCTGCTATTCAACAGATGACTGTTTAATGGAGCAGCGTGGTCTATTTTTGGTAGTACACAGTCTGTTAACAGAAACATACAAACAGGAAAATTGAGACCCAGCTGAGTGGTTGTTTGGATGGCCTGCGTTGGCTTTGGCAAAAGCTACTTGCTGCTTACATCGGAAATCGATTTCAATAGGCAGCAGTGGGTTTCACTCTCTACTCACTAAGGATCGCAGGCAATTCTTATTTGTTAAGCACTTTCAAAAATTTAACCCAACTTCCAAGTCAGCCCCTAATCTTTCTCAAAAATGCTCACGCCTCAGACAGTTGAGACTGGTCCTAATCAGGGCCATCCAAGCAGGCTGTATATTTGCTCGTGTTGAAATAGCACGGCAGTGGCTATTTCAGTTTAACTTAAACTTCATTATTTCAATAGCATTGATAGAAAGGATTTCATATAGACAGAAAAGTTTGGTGTTCATCATCTGCTTCTGCAACAAGAATTTGTTGACCTTAAACATGCCAAGTGGTTAATTTTGCCATCTAGGAAATGGAAGCATGGTTTTAAAAATCCAAAGATCAACAAAGAGACTCAATTTCTTTTATACTGCTTCCCCCCCACGTCTTGTGCTAGTTCTGGTGTTCTTATGAAATATTATTTTTATTTAAAGTTCTCAAAACATAGGCTTGTAAAAATTTGAACACAACTTAATAGAATACTCTTTTCTATTTCTGTAAAAACATAATGCAGGAGAAAATTACTCCTCTGTTTGAATTAAAGAATTAGAACCTAAATATAGTATAATTTTTAATTTAGTAGGGTATTAAAATAATCTTTTTCCTAATTAATGTCTTGTTTTCATTCCCACTACATTTGAGCTTTACCAGTTTCCCAGCCCACCACACTCTCCTTCAGTAGTCTCACAATTACAGGTAGACCTGTTTAATCCAAAACTCGGAGCAACTAATACAATCACTTCATTTTCAAGTTTATAAAAATGTCAGGGCAAATTGATTTCCATTTTACTTGCCTTGATCAAAGGGTTAATTCTAGTAGTGTGGCCTATTGAGCTAGCCTAAAGACCAAACTTCCTTTTCAGGGGAAAACAGGAAAACTGTTCTCAAGAGGATGAGCCTGAAATCCACTGTTTCCCCTACAGCTGTTCTGAATCTATATGGAGATGTCAAAATAGTACCTCATGCCAGGAGATTTCTGTGTCCCTGAATGCCAGCTACTGTCATCAGAATCAGCTCAGACAGGGGTCTTATATTACCTGCTCCTCTCAGAAACCATTTTTTATATTCCATAAAGAAGCAGCAGCCGTTCTTCCCCTTCCTTCATATAGTAGTAGTTCTTCCATATACTGGTACATACCCATCTAACCTCCTCTGCCTCCTACAGAGAGAGAGAAGGCTTTAACAGACCTTGTGCCCACTCAGAGAAAGCCACGTTAACTTCCTTATTTAGTTTTAAGTGTTTCGTAACAGGCCACCGTAGTTTCAAAGGAATTGTAACTGCCCAGCACATAAAGCTCAGAGGGTCACACGACAGAGACACATCCCCTCCTCTTCCTCTCCAGCTCTCTTAACTCATCAAACAAGATTATCCTGAAATGATCAAGCTCCAAGAGGGACTGCAGCCAGAGCAACAGCACACATCTCCGGTTGCTGACAGTGCCACAGCTACCCTGCTGCTCAAGGAGCCGTAGTACAAGCGCACCTGTACAGTGAACCAGGCATTTACGTCTAATACATGGGATTCAGGAGGCAGAGAAAGGCTGGAACAGGAACATGGAAGCTGCCAGCAGGAAAGTAGGAGAATAATACACAAGAGTTGACGGGTCTCCAAATAATTAAGAGTTTCAGTGCAAGATCTGTACTGCACATTATCAAGTATTTCAGTGAGGCTAGAGATAAGCTAGATTTGTGACTACCTAACTATATTCAAATATAGAGTGATTTTTTCCCTGGATTACTACTAGGGTATATAATAAAGCCTGCTTTATAACACCATTTAAAAGCTATGGAAAGATATCGCTAAATACAGGTAAGTGTCACGAAGTGGGGAAGTGGCTGAGAAAGGGTACAACTGCTAGATATGTCTTTAAATATGGTAATCCCTCACTCTTGCCAGCAAGGCCTAACAGCCAACGGAAAGCACAAGTTTAGATCCCCAGTTGGTTTAATTGCACATTCCTAGTTTACAGCCACAGGAAAAATGATCCTTTCGTCTATACTTGGTATCTGTGTTCTACATCTTACAACTTAGCCCAGCTTCTCATTAGGTAAGAAACACTGCACTGCCCGTGAGAAAGCTGGCTACACAGAGCTGCGTCTGTCCATCTTCTGAAGCGTGACAGGCATGCTCCATGAGAGGGGAAAAAGGAAAACAAACAAAACAAAACATCAGCTTCCACTGACTTTCTGACAATGCCACAGAACTTCATCTCTTCTGATGCCATTTCTGAAGATGCTTAGATCAAAAATGGCCTTTATGACTTGAATCAGACAGCACTCGCCTTATAAGCTGAAAAGTCTGACTCTACTCCCAGCAAAAAAATCACTTCATTATTTAGGGTGTATTTGTCTGCCCACTTATGCACAGCTGTACAACAGTGAATCAGCTCTTAAAACACATGGGGCCAGACCATGGGACTGTCCAGAATTTGCAAGGCCATTACTGTTAGTTTTGGCCCCAGAAGAAGATTCCCCCCCCCCAAAAAAAAAAATTACAACCAAATCAATTTACTCTCCACAGTGTGGACAACCTGCATTTGAATTGTGAATTTTGAGAATCTGCATAGCCATTTTGACAAAGCGGATGCTGGAGACTATCTCCCCCTGCAGGCTAAAGCGTCAGAATCACACCACCATTCAGTGACACCAATGCAAAGGTCTCTGACGAAGCATACACGGTATCCTGGGGCTTCAGGTACAGCTGTTCATACATCATATTGCTCCTTAAAGTGAAAAAATCCTAAAAAAACTCAACACCAACATCCTTTTATATTTCATTACATTAACGAAATAACACAGGGGATCTCAAAACACGAGAAAGATTATCTCCTGAACTCCACTGCTAGGGAGCTGCTGTAAAGTAACCCTTATTTCAAACTGGTGTGGAATTATAGAATTTGCTCACAGCACGCAGGAAATAACAATTCCACTTTGATTCAATTTCAATATGATTTGAAGCTCTGAAATAAGATGCACATCTAATCTTGTCAAATCCATCCAAAAACCTGACCAAACTAGCTTAAGGACCAAGCCAGTCAAGAACTGTGATCCTCCAAGGCGGATGCAGTGCAAACTAGATTATTTTTTCATTATGTTAAGAGTATATAGTTAGAAAAACTAAGTTGTCCTGAACACCACTGAAGGTCTCTAATACCTTGATCTTAGAAGGTCAGGTTAATGCACTGTTGAAATAGTTGTGGCAGTTTGAGACATTAGACTTCCTCAGCTGCTGGTTCCAGTCTAAATTTGCGCTCTGTGGTTCCTGCTTCTTCTTTCCACCCAAGAGCGCTGGGGGAGCCAGTGGAATAGCCCGCCAAGCCACTCTCCATCCTTTATCAGCAGTCCTGGTCAACAGGGGAGGTCCCAGATGACTGGAGGCTTGCCGACGTGACGCCCATCTACAAGAAGGGACAGAGGGAGGATCCGGGGAACTACAGGCCTGTCAGCCTGACCTCGGTTCCAGGGAAGATTATGGAGCAGTTCATCTTGAGTGCGCTCAGCAGGCGTGTGCAGGACAACCTGGGGATCAGGCCCAGCCAGAGTGGCTTCATGAAAGGCAGGTCCTGCCGGACCAGCCTGATCTCCTTCTATGACCAGGTGACCCGCCTAGCGGATGAGGGAAAGGCTGTGCGTGTTCTCTAACTGGACTTTAGCAAAGCCTTTGACGCTGTCTCCCACAGCATCCTCCTAGAGAAGCTGGCAGCTCATGGCTTAGACAGATATACTCTTTGCTGGGCATAAAACTGGCTGGATGGCCGAGCCCAGAGAGTTGTGGTAAATGGAGTTAAATCCACTTGGCGGCTGGTCACGAGCGGGTTTCCCGAGGGCTCAGTTTTGGAGCCAGTCTTGTTTAATATCTTTATCAATGATCTGGATGAGGGGATCAAGTACACCCTCAGTAAGTTTGCAGATGACACGAAGCTGGGCGGGAGTGTCGATCTGCTCGAGGGTAGGAAGGCTCTGCAGAGCGATGTGGACAGGCTGGATCGATGGGCCAAGGCGAGTTGTATGAGGTTTAACAAGGCCAAGTGCCGCGTCCTGCCCTTGGGTCACAACAGCCCCATGCAACGCTACAGGCTTGGGGAAGGGTGGCTGGAAAGCTGCCCGGCAGAGAAGGGCCTGGGGGTGCTGGCTGACAGCGGCTGAGCATGAGCCAGCAGCGTGCCCAGGTGGCCAAGGGGGCCAGCAGCACCCTGGCTTGTGTCAGGGGTGGTGTGGCCACAGGAGCAGGGCAGGGATGGTGCCCCTGTGCTTGGCACTGCTGAGGCCGCACCACGATTCCTGGGGTCAGGTTTGGGCCCCTCGGGACAAGAAGGACATGGAGGGGCTGGAGCGTGTCCAGAGAAGGGCAGCGGGGCTGGGGAAGGGGCTGGAGCGCGGCTGAAGGAGCTGGGGGGCTCAGCCTGGAGAAGAGGAGGCTGAGGGGAGCCCTCATCACTCTCTGCAGCTGCCTGAGAGGGGGCTGTGGTGAGGGGGGGTCGGTCTCTTCTCCCAAGTCACTGGTGACAGGGCGAGAGGAAACAGCCTTTACCGAAAGAGTGGTCAGGCATTGGAACAGGCTGCCCAGAGAGGTGGGGGAGTCACCATCCCTGGGGGGGGTTCAAAAGACACGTAGACGTGGCACTTGGGGACATGGTTTAGGAGACATGGTTGTGTTGGGTTGACGGTTGGACTTAATGATCCTAGAGGTCTTTTCCAACCTTAATGATTCTGTGATTGACAATTCATTCATTGCCCCTCCCTTTTGCCAATCCTAGCCCTCAGATGATATAACAGTAAGTCAATCCAGAAGCTACAAAAGCATTCATACTTTTTTTGACAGGGAAGCAACAGCCTTGCCTCCTAAGGACAGGAGAGAACAGTGACCTACAGCTCTGGTTCAGCCTATCCAGCTATTTCAGGAATGCTGTGTCCTGCCCAGATATATATTACTATTTTTGGCAGGGCTCACAGGTGATACAAGGTGAGATTCATTCAGCAAAAAAGCTGCCAACTGCAGGCAGACTTCATGTAAGAACTGCCTTGAGTTAGGAATCCTCTGTGCTGGCCTGTTCTACCTGCACTACATCTGTTTTGCATGAGAGCCTCTCACTGCAGCCAAGAAAAATGTGAACCATAGTGCATAAGCATTTATCTTGTCTAGCCTGGCATGCATGTGTATGTATACATGCATACGTGCACTTGGAAATAAAATATGTTAGAAAGGGAAATATGGAAATTTATAATCAATCAGTACAGAGGGGAGGGAGAGGGAAGAAGAAGAGAGAAAGAGGTCTTAATCCCCAAGAGGGATCCTTGAGCTTCACTGAGTTTACTGTGCAACACTGAAGCCTGAGTTGTGAACATCTCTCTCACCAATTTGATCCTAAGCATGGTGAAGCCCCCACACTTACATGGGGGAATGGCATGAAGGTGATACTGCCAGTGCAACATTATCTGTCCTCACCACTGTAATCAACAGCAGGGAGGAAAAGAAAATAAATTATTACAGCCCTTGCTTACTGTCACCCAGTTTCCTTTCAAAAAGGGAACACTTCAACAGGTAATTGAATGTGTGTGCATGACTGGTGTGACACTTCATGAGCATGTCAGCAAACTCAGACATGCAGTTCTGTATAGAACGAGCCTCAAATTATCTCTGCTTCAGGTGTTCTGCTTAACCTTCCTTTGAGAAATGCTAATATTATGATTGAGATCCTATTAAGGCCATCAGTAATACTGGCAGATTCCCAATAAAACTGAAGTAGTATATTTTTCCATATACAATCCATTCCTTTTCATTTTTCCAATTCACCCTTGAATTACATTCTCCCTATCATAATCTATTGATTCACTGATGGAAATTTCTATTTAAAATACAGAGATAAAGCTGCACGCTGATCAGCATCAGTGATGAAAAAGCAACTTCAACAAGATATAGTTAGGATAAAGGGTGCGATCTACTCAGAAAGTACTTTAAACAAGGTGCTAGTGAAATGACAAAATAACAACAAATATTTTCAGGCTCAGGCTGAGTAATTTTTCCATCAAAAATCACGCATCAGGTCTCCTGTGGCACCAGCCATAACTACTACGAAAGTCCATGGGTGTTTTGCTAATGAGGTATTACAGTCAGGTGATCAAGAGGTAACTGCATAAGAAAATGAACAGTTGTAAGTTACACAGCCTAGAGCAACCTCCATTGATATATTTAGCCAAAGTTCTTTTAGAAATTTCACTGCTATCACGTCAACATTAGATGGCAGCAAATAGCTGTAAATTAATACAGGGCAAAAATTTAGAAAATTGCACTAGGGTGACAACTATATAGCACAAAGTTCTTCAAACTGCAGATATAGCTATGTCAGCCCCAGAAAACAGGTGCTGAAGAACCCAGAGAACCTTTACTTCAAAACAAACAAAAACCAAAACAACCCCAGCAAGCAAAAATCAAAGGAACACATCAAGTGGCATCCAAGGCCAAACTTTAAAGCAAAAGAAATATATGTCTGTATTGGGCTTGCAAGGTAATGTTTGGGTAGCAGGGGGGCTACAGGGGTGGCTTCCATGAGGAGCTACTAGAAACTTCCCCTGTGTCTGATAGAGCCAAAGCCAGCCGGCTCCAAGGCTGACAGACCCGCCGCTGGCCAAGGCCGAGCCCATCAGCAACAGTGGTAGCGCCTCTGGGATAACGCATTTAAGAAGGGGGTAAAAGCCCTGTGCAATTGCAGTCAGAGAAAGGAGTGAGAATATGTGAGAGCAACAGCCCTGCAGACACCAAGGTCAGTGAGGAAGGAGGGGAAGGAGGTGCTCCAGGTATCTGAGCAGAGATTCCCCTGCAGCCCCTGGTGAAGACCACGGTGAGGCAGGCTGTCCCCCCGCAGCCCATGGAGGTCCACAGTAGAGCAGATATCCATCTGCAGCCGTTGGAGGACCCCACGCCACAGCAGGTGGGTGCCTGGAGGAGGCTGTGACCCCACGGGAAGCCCACCCTGGAACAGGCTCCTGGCAGGACCTGTGTGCCCGTGAGAGAGGAGCCCACACTGGAGCAGGTTTGCTGGCAGGACTTGTGACCCCGTGGGGGACCCACGCTGGAGCAGCCTGTTCCTGAAGGGCTGCACCCCGGGGAAGGGACCCATGCTGTTCATGAAGAACTGCAGCCTGTGGGAAGGACCCATGTTGGAGATGTTCATAGAGGACTGTCTCCCATAGGAGGGACCCCACACTGGAGCAGGGGAAGAGTGTGAGGAGTCCTCCCCCTGAGAAGGAAGGAGCAGAGATGAAGTGTGATAAACTGACCGCAACCCCCATTTCCTGTCCCCCTGCGCTGCTGACAGGGTCAGGGAAGTAAGAAAGGAGGGGTGGGAGGGAAGGTGTTTTAAGATTTAGTTTTTATTTTCTCATTACCTTACTCTGATTTGATTGTTAATTAATTAAACTGATTTCCCCAAGTCAGCTCTGTTCTGCCCATGACAGTAACTGCTGAGTGATCTCCCCGTCCTTATCTCAACCCACGAGCCTTTCATTGTATTTTCTCCCCACGCCCCGTCCTCCTGAGGAGGGGAGCGATAGAGCGGCTTTGGTGGGCACCTGGCATCAGCCAGGGTCAACCCACCACAATGTCTTAAAATGATGTTATATGGGAACTTCAAAGCCATCAAAAGAAGTGATTTAGTGACATCACAAAAGCATGGTTTGTCATTGCCTACAGTGTACTACGTGGCCGTTCACACTCTCTCCCCTCTCTCCCCACCCTGCTTCTGCAATGATTAGGAGTTTGTGTGACTTCTACAACTATCCTGAACTTTAGCATTATTTGCCAGAATTTTAAGATATCACAGATGGATTAAAATTAAATGTAACTAGCATATTTCTCTGGTAAGAGAAAGAAACAGAATGACGTTTTGAAGTATACTTCACTTTTTCCTTTGGATTATTTTTATTTAGTTTCACTCAGCAGTGAAAAAAGGTTACAAACCTATAGTGAAATAGGTGTGAAGGATTATAAGCCACTGCTGGTATAAAATACAAAAGGTTCACCAGAATGGAAGAGGCTGACTATGCTTGTTCTGAGCATTTGCTAAACTGTATCCCATTGCTTGACATCAGATCCTCGTGGCTTTCATTAAGGCTACCACTGAACATCTGGACCATAAATTATCATCTTTTATTTCCTGGTTGAATCAATTTATCTCTGCTAGAAAACGCAGCTGGAGGCATGTCAACGCTAGAGGGGGGCAGAGCATCACACCAGATGAATACATACTGCATTCCCTTCTAAGGGGCAACTAGAAAAATCGCTGGCCAGTGGAAAAACTTGGGATTCCCAGACTTACTCAACTACTGTGGTATAAGTGATTGCAAGATAGTAATCTTGTTAGAAGAGATAACAAGCAAGCTAGTTCATTGCACTAATACGTGAAACTACATTTCATTAGAGCTTCAGAATTTCAGGAATTTATTTAACTGGCCAACTAATATTTACTTGGGCATATAATAATTGTTTTCAGCTCATTTTAAGCTGCAGTACTTCTCAAGAGACATCCAAGAAGTCTTAAAAATACTTCCCCAGCTGTATGATATAAAAATACATTAACAGCTTAGAATGTTGCAAGATGGCAGAGATGCTAATGCTACTCTGTAGAAGACAGTGCACATTATGCCAATATGTTCTTGATATCCCTTTGGGCAAAAGACTATTTTTGAATTCCCATTTCAGTGCCTGACACAAGTCTTCATTTACCTGGGTTACAATTCCAACATAACATAAGAAACTAAGTAACAACATAGAGAAAATTTGTAAAAAAGAGTAAGAGTAAAGCCTGTCGTAACCATTAAGCACAGCTTTTTCGTTGCATGGGATCAATTCAATACATAGAGAGTAATTGCCAACCTACCTCCTTTCCGCAACAGGTAGATGGGCACAACATAAAGCATCACGTGCTGGATGTAATAAATTTCCATTTCAAATGGAAGCTGTGAAATAAGGAAAAATATTTGTAAATGTTTTTCATCACTAACAGCTGAGTTACAAGGAACCATTCCCCTTACACCCCATGAAAATCCCTTCAGTTCAGTTATTTTATTACCTATGTACATTAACAAAGAGATGCCATTAATGGTCAGTGCTTTGAAAGTGCAGCTAACTGTACCCCTTCCATTCCCCTTGCCACCAATGCAATGCAGCACTGCAAGCAGGCAATTCTCTACATTAGCCAGAAGCACAACAAAGAAGGAATAGCATAAGATCGCTCTTTTCCCTTTCTTAGTTAGCATAATTACCAATAACAATGCAAAACTCTAAAGTAATCAAACCAGAAACTACACACACCCCATATGACAGTAGCCTATTTAGAAAGAAAAGATAATTGCTACCTTGTGAGTGACAGAACTCTATAAATGAGGTCTTATATAAAAGTATATAAAGTAATTACTGAGTGCAAAAAACAAAAGACCTATTTATAGCAATCTGCATGCATGTATGAAAATGCTAGACTTCACCAAATAGAAAAAAAAAAATAAAATAACCAATATTTTATTGGTTTTAAAGAGAAGCTGAAGAAGGATGTATGTAAACAAGTTACCAGTTTGTAGTAAATCAGGTATTTCCCACCTGCTGACAATTTTTGGGAAATTACAATTAGTCATTTGTGTGTTTAGCTGAATTCATGTTACTTCTTACAGGAGAAGTCAGAGACAGTGTGCTAAAATAATACTGTACTAAAAATAACTTGAAGCACAACTCCAAGTTTAATTTGAGCCCCTTAATCCAGACCCAACTAATTCTAGCTCTTTGAGTTAAGAAAGGTGATACACTGTATTTGAAAGTTATTCCCACCTGTAAATGCCTTTGCCTGTATCTATTTGTTAAACTAAAGCAACACATTTAAACCTGAACAGTAGTAGGAAAGGTTCAAATTCAAAATTCAGAATCCAGCTTCTTGCTGCAGCTCACCTACAGAGCTGAAAAGACATACTTTTCCATCATTTCTCAGAAGTGATAACTGGACAATACCACCACACAAGTATGAAATCTCACAGGAATAACACAAAGCCATGAGCTTTGGTTCAAATGCAGACTCATTCTGTCATTCTACAGGCTAAAGTGAATCCAGATGCACATCCTACCATCATGGCTTGTCTGTGGGGAAGGAGAAAAAAAACAAACAAAAAAAAACGACCCTCCTTTTCTATTATTGTTCTGAGGCACTGAAGTAATAGCATTGACACAGAAACACTACAAAAATTTCTACATCAACAGAAGTAAAGAGAGGTTGAAACAGAGTTTGGTTTTCTTCCTGAACAGCAGTCAATAAACAGCTCGTAATGAATAGAGTGATCTTTTAAATTCAACAATTCTTACATCCTATTTTGATTGTAAAAGATGCTAAAACCAACAGCTGGATTGTGCTAGTCCTGGCATACCCCAGCTGAACACTATCAGTGTCCTGACTGCAACCTCCAAGATGTTCAGCCAACTCTTGGGAGACTAAGCTAAAAAAATCTTCCGTACAAGCTGTCGGGTTATTTTATTCCAAGTACTCTGTACCAAAACATAAAACCAAGCAAGATAATAGTATGCAAAAGCGGGGAAGGAGAGGAAGTTTTGAGGTTTCCTGAATCTGAACCTTTTCTGCTGTCGCTTGTTGAAAGACATGGAGGGCAAAGCGAGGGAATCAAAATTATTTGGAAAGAGGCTAAAGCAGTTTTCCAAACTGGAGAAAAAGCTGTACCTCTCCCAGCTGGACAGCCGCACTTCAGGAAACAATAGCTCCTGATATAAACAACACAACGTGAGTCACTCACTCCTGCCAAGGAGCGTTCTCTATTTAGTATCTGTGGTTTCATAAGGGCTTCTACAGTCGTGGAGTTGCGAGGGTCAGTTACACAAACACTACGCTCAGGACACTTCTGAGAACAGAGTGACAGTTGTTGTGCTGCAGTAGGGCTAACAAAATTTTTTGTGTGCGTAAAACAAAACATCTTTTTTCACTATAAAAGATTGCTTGTTCTGAAGCCTGGCTAATTATGCAAGTGCATTTCCTGGTGTAGAGCTGCAAAAGCAGAATTTCTGCACAACCAAGCACTCAAGCTATACAGCCAGGCTACAGCAAACTGAAAAAGAACAAACACACAAGATGAACTATAAAGTTGTACTGAGCAACTGACTCACCCAGCTCTAAAGGTCTTGTCTATAAACAGGGTTTTTTCAATAGAAGACTCACTCACAGATAGCTGACAGGTACCATTTATATGCAAAGAGGAACTGCAGGTGAAGACAAGGTAGAAGGGATTACCCATCAATCTAGGATTTAAAGAACCTCTTTGTGAAAGAGGTTCACTTCAGCAAGTAGTAAAGTTTGAGAAATTAAAAAAAATTATAAATCAAAAAAATCAAAGCAACACTTACAGAACAAAGTAAGTCAGAATATTGAGTTGGTGCCTCTAATAATATTTGACCATAGGCACCTGTGAAGGCCACACATATTTAAAGCCAGACTCCAACAATCTCCAAAGTGGACCCTCTTCATAGGCCCCAAGAGACTTGTCCTCTCCTGTCAGATGCCGCTGTGCAAACCCAGCAGTCACTCTGAAGAGCAACATTTCCCCAGTAACAAACCAATGATGTCCATGGCACATTTCTTCAACCACACCTGTCCCCAGAGAGATTCAGAATCGCTGGATATTTGTTACCAAAATAGACTCATCTGAACTTTGTATATTAATTGTCAATTTATTTACCTTTTTTTTGTACTACCTTTTTTTTTCCTGGCTCCCTTGCAAGCTGCCAGCATCACTCTTCCTGCATTTCATCTTGTTTCCTTACTCAGAATCTTAAAACAAGTAATGGTACAAGACAAAAGGACAAATTACCTATTTCTTCTACTAACTTACAGTCTAGGCTCCCTTAACAGTGTAAATGAATACATAGGACAGGCTACTCTGTACTCAAGACAATAAGTACATTTCTGTTGTTTAAAGATTCTTAGTTGTGGCAAAGCAAATCCGCTTCATCCATTCATAGGTTTTAACATTGGTATAAAATCACATATGTTTCAAAACACGCACAACCAATACTGACATGCACAATTCCTCTAACATACAAGATCAAAACACGCTAACAACGTACTCTGGAAAGAAATATTCAGACTATCACTTTTTACGTTTTGTGATTACGTTTCTGTTAGAAAATAAATGGTGTTTCGTTCCTCCAGGAAGAGCTTGGCTCGAAGCAGCCACATGTGCTGCTAGCCCCTACCTCAGCCTGGTATCATGCAGATTCAAAAGCACCACATTCCCTGGACACATGCTAAAGGCCCTCTGGGAAGTACCAGGAGCAGTGAGCAGGCAGCAGACCTCCACCCCAGGAACAGGTTACAGTTCTACTAGTCTAGCTAACTCCTAACAGCTGCTTACATTGCTTGCAAGACTGTGGAAAGGAGTGTATCACAAAGGGTCAGAGCTCACCTTTGCATGTCTGAGCATGAAAAGTGACAGCCATCAACAGCAGTCCTCCGAGCACGTACTTGATGTCCTAACTTACACCAGCTACTGCCCTAAGGGGACAGCTAGGTCTTTCCATTGACTGCACTAAGCTTTAGAAAAATCTCTTCAAGACAGCAGTAGAGTTGAGTCCAAAAGTCAGATATTCAGATGAGTTTCCCCCAAAAGAGTATGGCACACAATACTCGTTTAAACCCACTTAGACAGGGCAGTCTGCTTTCAGTGGGCTAGGAGGTTACCACTTCGCTCTGTTTTCTGAAAGCAGTACTCCTCCCTCCATTATTTATACCTTGGCCTGATATTTGCAACAACAGCTCAAGCACCATACTGTACAAGAGCTTGCCCTCCATCATCCTCTACAAATACAGCAGAGTATGGCAGAAAAAAGAATAGAAGGAATTCAACTCCCAGATTCCTGCCTTTTCTGCTGCACATCTAGCATGAAATCTAGCGAACGTTAAATGTCATTCTGTACCAGTCACCTTCTCAAACATAATCAGCAACTCAGATTCATAAGTATAATCAGTAACTATTTTCCTTAACATAATCAGTAATCAAAGAAATAAACCAGGAACATAGGTTTTTCTTTTTATCCACAAAGCAGACCACAGAACACATTAAGCAACAGAGAGGAGGAGCCTATATAAAGCTATACAATACAAAAATCGTGGGGCAAACAGCTACGAGGCCCATGTAACATGCTGGTTACTTCTCAGCGCATTTAGGATTGTGATAGCAAATTACTTATTTGACAGAGAAGAAACAGCTGCCAGAGAAGCTTAGAAGAACGGTCTAAAAACGGACATGAAGACTTAAAAGAAAGCAACGCAAACCAAAACTGAAACACAAGTGGCATTTGGAAAACAGACTATTTCCAGTCTTACCAGGAGTCATTTCCCCAGCATACATCCAAACTGGCCAACGGCCAAGAAGTTGACCCATGCTATTCAGGCACTTCTACAGCTCAGGCACCAGCTTATGCATCTGGCAAAAATCAGAAGACATTCCCATATATTTGGGTATTGGGAATGAGTAGACTGAGAAAAAAAAATTTATGTGAATATTGGCTTTAATGTCAACAGCAAAGCCCCATGACATAAAGGAGTAGCAGGGCTGTCACCCATCTGCATGACGGTCTAAAGCAGCATCCCAGATTTTATTTGCAACAATTCCTTTTCACTGTATTTTTAGGGCAGTGTATTTCATTCAGATTTCCTGCCACACACCCGCTTGTCTGAAATGGGTATGAATGCATATTGATGAATCCCAATAAACAATCTCTGTTTTTTAAAGTAGGTGTCTCAACAAGTATTCACCCCCCAGCCGTTCTACACGATCCAGTCAGTGCAGGGAACTATAATTCCCTTAAAGAAACATTAATTGTTCCGTTTTATTGATGAATTTTATTTAGTTCTCATTTTCAATTAATCCTGTTAGGGTAGGGCATGTATACAGAGGGAAAGAATCAGAATCCACACCTGCCAAAGGCAGTGTTGGCATGCATGAGATATATAACTCAAGAGTTTGTAAAAGAGCACCTCTTGTGCTGACAGTCTGTGAGTGAAGACGCCATAGAACACAGGGCTAGAAATAATATTCTGCTACGAGAGTGGAGGGGACCAGAAACCTAACAGAACAAGAAACATGGATGTATTTTTACTAGTACATGAGATACAGAAAATCCAGCCAGGGCAAGGCCCCAGGATTCCAACTCATGACATACCCAAATTCTGGAAAGTTTTAAGAGATTTTTTTTCTTGGTGTGCTGGTTTTGGCTGGGATAGAGTTAATTTTCTTTACAGTAGCTGGTATGGGGCTGTGTTTTGGAGTTGTGCTGAAAACTGTTGATAACACGGGGATGTTTCCGTTACCGCTGAGCAGGGCTTGCACAGAGCCAAGGCCTTTTCTGCCCCTCACTCACCCCAGCAGCGAGGGGCTGGGGGGGCACAAGGGGTTGGGAGGGGACACGGCCGGGACAGCTGACCCCGACTGACNACCTATTAAACTGCCTTTATCTCAACCCACGAGCTTTCTCACTTTTACCCTTCCGACTCTCCCCCATCCCACCGGGGGAGAGCGAGCGAGCGGCTGGGGGGGGCTGCGCTGCCGGCTGGGGTTAAACCACAACACTTGGCCTGTCACTACAGAGGACGATGCTCACCAAGAAAATCAGGAAAAGGCATTGTTCAGCGCACTGCTGATCTCAACTGAATGCATTTGTTTTGACTTTTACCAGTGTTTTAAGTATTTGACTAGCACTATATCTGATGTTTACTGTGCCACCACTGTCTCCTGGCCACTCAGTTTGATTTAACTAGCTCAAATGAATGGTGCAACGGACACAATCAGGCATCTGTAGAGTTAAGTCTAAAACCAGGAATTATATGAGGTAAATAAGACCAATTTCAGAAATAGTATTCTTCTAGTTCCTCTAGAGATAATACTAGGAATACTTACCACCACCAGCAGAAGGAAGAGTTACATTACCGAATAACTGTGTGACTGTAGACTCTGCTTACACACCCATACCGTTTTAATGCACATAGCATAGATAACTGCCAGAAGATGCAGAAACCTTAGCTTTAGCATCTACCAGCAACCAAGGCCCAATCTCCAACAGCCCCCAACATGCAACTGTTCTGGTAGGTTAAGCCAATTGAGATATGACAACGTGCTACCATAACCTACTCCGTTTTGCTGTGTAGGCACAGGCGTTTCAGGCAAACTATTTAGTACAATGAATTATTACCTTAACAGTCAACAGAAATGCAGTAGGCAATGATCAGGGGTGGTACAGAGAGTGCACTCTAAGTACTGCTCAGAGCATGATTCTGTTCCTAAAACAGATTTAGAATGCGTACCTCTCAAGCCAAATAGTTCTAATAATAGAATACAGCAGCTTCTGGAAACATTAAAACTGCACCACCTCAGCTGGGTGAGCAGAGACAGCAAGTCCAACACCTCTGGGACATGTCCTGTTTTTTTCTTTATCCATATGAACGTTTTCAGGTCATCAGCTTGCAAAAAAACCCCACTTTTAAACCAGTGGAAGGAGCTTCCTTTAAAATTTGATTCATGCAATATGAAAGTTCAGACAAAAACGGTTACTCTCCAAACACTTAGAGTCTTTGCGGCAGTTAAATGAATTTACTCGGGTAGCTAGGTTATCAGGACCAACACTGTATTCCATATAATATAAATACAGCATAAAAAGAGATCTTTCTACTCCTGTATATCTTCTTATACCTTTCTAGGGTCCCACTTTGGAACCTAACAATCTGATTCCCTTAGCAGCATCTTCTCTATTTACTTAAATGTCATAAAAATTAGCCTGTTTTCCATGAGAATTATTAATGCTGATCAAGAATGATTTGCATCATGAGAAAGGAATGAAATTATGAGAGAAAATTAAAATACCCTTTATTTCTGTAAAGGTAATAAGAACTCACAAAATTAACTGAATAAGAAACAAACTGTTTTGTCTTTATCCAATGACTATTCCAATGCACAAAAAGTAACTCCATCAGCACATTGCAAATAATTTTGCAAAACTGGAATATTAGTTGCCAAATAAATACAAGTGGGTGCATCTGTTGCTCAAGACTGTTAATTGTTGGCACCTTGACATCATGCCAAGGCAGGAAAATATTTTCGTGGAAAGAACAGCATAGACAGACCTCATCTTTCAGACTATTTTTTTTTAACACTATCCCAGGTGCCCATTACAGTCCAACAAGATTTTTAATAAGTTTAGCGTCACTGAAATGTTAAAACAACAGAAGGTAGAAACTTTCTGCTGTCGTTTCAATGAAAATCTCAATTCTCCATTCCACTGGCAACAGCCAAACATTTAAGAATAGTTTTGAAATGACCGAGGTTCTAAAAAAAATTTAATATATACATTACAAGACAATGGAAAATGTCAAATTATGCTAGAAGCTTCCAAAAATTTCTTTTTAGCATTGAATCATGTATACAAAAAGGATACTTACAATGCATTAAGTAATGTAATTGGTAGCAAAAATATGTGACCCTAACAGACTGTGCCACAAAATGTTGTAAGAGGTGTTCTGGAAATTATTTTGAACAGGTTAACACTGAGAACCAAAACCCTGACACCCGCTAGTTCCTAAACAAACATCCATCATCAGTTGGTGAAGTAATTATTATCTTTCATCCTGTATCTTCAGTTTCTTGCCCCTTTCAGATTATTCATATGTACAAATAAAACTGAACATCTAATATTTTTGTCCTGCATCTCACTGCTTTCACCTCCATAATGATACACAATTTACTAGCTAGCACGTACATGCCTTGCTAGCATGTACATGAGCTTGCTAAATTAGCAGGCTTCTCCAAAAAGAGACTACAACTCAACAGTAATCATCCGCTGCCTGTAAGATAACTAATAGGCGATCCAGATGGATGGAAGAGAGAGGTTTAGGAGAATGTCAGCTGAAGGCAATGTAAAACTACCTACAACAAGACAACATCCAGCTGTATGTCAAATAACTCATAAGGATAAAACACATTTCACACCGTGAAAGGTAACAGCAAGGCATTTCGGTGCTTACAGCAATACATCAGTCTGGTACAATCTCTCAAAGTGATGGGAGGCGATAGTCTCCTGCTTTCCAGTTCCCACTGACCTCAGAACTCTCTCTGCCCCAGACAACATCGCCCTCCTCACTTCTAAATTAATAGTTGGGTTAGGTGCCCAATTTTTCATGCTCTGTGTCACACACTATGCATTACAACTGTTTACAGATGCAACTAAGCATACAAAATTTTTGTATGAAATACGTACACACTAAAATATATGTCTTAAGAGATCATGAAACGAAAATTAAGAAGTTAAGGCACAGAGACACAACAACTCTTGACTGCACTTAGATACTACAAACCAGAGCAGACAGCACGGACAAAATTATTGTGATTTTTTGAACTTCCTACTAAGTTTTAGGAGACATTTATTGCTTTCAGGACAATGTCAGTGTAAACAACTACAGTGACAGTTGCAGAGCAGAATGTGTGTCTACCACCAGAGAATCTGGGTCAAAGCAGCAGTGCTTTAAAACATCACCCACATTATCTTGTGCCAGAAGAAACACTGAAAAGGGAACAGCCTAGCAAGCAGCTGTCAGGCCAAAAATATCCTAAACTGTATTTATTCCAAAAATATTTGCTCTTGGACATTATCCTTTGGCTCCTCTATCCTTAATTAAGGCGAGAATTTTATAAGTAGCCTGTATTTTTCCTGTTTAATCACTACTGCCCTAATATGAATGAGATCTATGATAATGGCAGAGAAAATACAAGCTAATGATTTATTAAATATTTCAACATTTTTTCCTTAAAAGGTTACCCAGAAGAATAATTTTGTTATGCTAAAGTTTATATTTACTTAAAAACTAGATAGTTTAAAATACAAAATAAAGCATTCTCCTTATCAGAAAAACACACTTCTTTTATTCATTTGATGCCCCTTCAGCAGTATCAAGTTTTACTAAAATATAATTGCAATCTGCACATAAGCTGTTATAATTTAGAAAAGAAGATATGTAGTTACCAGATTAGGAAGGGCAACGTAAATCTTGAAAGAACTCTAGGGTTACATTACACTACTAAATCCACCGAAGTCTGAAAAATATGATCCAACCTCCTGTGCACCTATGTGTCATGCTTTATGGAAGTTTATTTTTAACACGTAAAAGCCTACAGATGTATCATCCTCTCTCTAGTAACTAAACTGTATCTCAGTGCAAAATATTGTAATATTAAAGAGGGGAAAAAAGAAACCATTTACAAGCCGACAATAAAACTGTCAGTTTTCAGGTCTCCTAGCTACCGGTGTGGCCAATCAACACAGCATATCATCCATAGAGTTCAATACCGATGCAGATTTTTATACTTAATCTTATTAAGACAGTCCAGATTTGTACACGGAGAGCCACTAATGAGATTTGTAATGGAGTCTGAAGTCCACAACAAATTTGTTAATGATATCATTAATTCACATGCTATACGGATATAGATACGAGTACTTTATCCAGACACCATAAACACATAAGCAGATAAATTTAAGTGAACTCTATCTTATAACAGACACTTAAATAACATCAACAACAGATTTTTGCAAATGAGTCAAATGACAAAAAAAATGAACAAGCATATACGCATACATGCATACACACACCCCCTACATATACATGCGTAACAGCTCTTAAAAATGATCAGTAGAAATATTTCATATCGCTCAGACTCAGGATAACTTTTCTTACCATTAACTCTGGACAGGTTTAAGAGTCTTACTAAGGACACCAACAGGCCAATTTTTTGTCGGGAGACCAGAGTTTTACAACAGATTTGAAGACTTGGATGGAAAAAAGAAACCTTCTGGGCCTAATCTGGGGGGAGAGGGGATGACAGCCACCAACAACATTTGGCATTTTCCATGCCTAAGGTATCTTACATTTACATATAGTCTGAAAAGCCTGAAACTAAATTTTGACCACAGACTACAAGGTTAACCTATGAAAGCCTCTTTCAAAGCCATTAAGTTTTCCCTCCATTTAAAGGCTAGAATGGAATTGACAAAGTAGTTTTTTTCTACACTTAGAATACAGCAGTGTTAGCTTTCCACATTGATTTATAAACACACACACACAAAAAATATCCAAGATTGGTATTTTGGCTGCATTGTAGTTACCTGTAGCAGGAACCTGCAGCCCGGTAAAATGAACTTTAAAAGGCCAAACAAAGCAAAGGTCTAACACCTTTCCAAAGAAAATCTTTTACAAATAAATAAAAAAGGAGGAGGAAAGGTACAATACACTCACCAGGCGTGTATTAACAACAGGAAACAGCAATGCCAAGAGGGCCCCATTCAGCATATGCATCTGCAACCTTGGAAAAGAGATGTGTTATTATTTTCACAGATGGAATACAATGCAATGTTTTCACATATCTCTTCAGTAAAAGGTAGGAAAGATTTAAGAAAATTCTTTTGGCTTGAATTTGAATAAAACCACTGTTAAATGCAACAACCAGGACAAAAACCTCTCTTTAAATACACACTTAAATAACTCCCTAAAGTAGGACTGCTTTCTATAATGAGCTTTGGATTCCTAGAAAGCCTGGATTTCTGTTTCTGTTAATCCTGGTCACGATGGAAGCTGCTAAATAGTTGGGATTTTGCTGTTCATTTGTCTTTCAAAGCTTAAAATAGTCTATTTGATATAGGTTTTTACTCCTGTCTAACTCTATAAATGTACAGCTTCAAAGTAAAGCTTCAGGAATTTGGAAGAAGTCCCTTAAATAAAAGAAGAATTACGTTTGTCAAAATGCAACAGCAAGTTCTAAGCAAAGAATAAGGCAGGAAAGTAGTATTATAATATTGTATTTTGTATATTTTTCAGCCATCTTCTTCTGAACCACTGTTGCAACACAACAACACAAAAATAGTTATCAGTACTGTTTCAGTCTACATAAGACACAAAGCAAAGAATAAACTGTCTACAACCACTGCCTGTCATAAACTGCTAGGAATTTAAAAGCAACTTAAGGGGGAAAAAGGTATTAGTTTCAAAACAGTTTTTCTAAACGTAATTTATATGCTGTCAGGGTGTTAGAAAACAGAAAGGCTCATTCTGAGAAACAACAAGCATTGCGGCCTCCGCTCTGCAACCAGTGTTTTGCAAATGCATAGGAAATCCAGGATTTCCTGGACACCAGACCCACTTTTCACACTCTCCGAGAAAGAGACGCTAACACAGTATCTCTGGATTCAGCCTACTCCCTGCCCAAATAAAGAACAGCAGGAAAAAGTTGCAGACAGGCAATAACAGCTCT